>JAUTXW010005511.1:1242500-1501329 GCA_030620095.1 Kuschelorhynchus macadamiae
AAATATGTTCCATGAGATGATACTGCCTTATAGAAATAGACGCCATTTTAAATTCGAGACCAATTGACAACTTAAATAGAAAATAATGGAAGTCAGCTGAGTGTCAGAGAAAATGTGAGGAAATTAATTACTTTTATTTTTATTTGTTTTATGAGTTTATGAACATGTCAGGGAACTGAGTTGCTTGGAAGTTGTTTTCACATATATGAAGGAAGAATCTGTTGTAACAGTATAACATAGTTTGATTTTTTGAGCTACCCTGTATAATTATACAGTATTTTCGATTATGTTATTGCTTCAATTTTTACTGATAATATTTGTTTGATAATTAAAATGTGTTACTTTTACAGGCTCTTTAAATATCTATGCTAGAAATTAAATAGAACTAAATTGTCTGAAAAACAGAACAATACTTAGATCAAAATCTATAACCGTGGCCGTGATGGTATACATCTATATTTTATATAAGTTTAGTTTTGCCAATACGTATAATTAAAGTTAAAGATAATCCAAAGAACCGAATTTTGCATTAAATATGGGAAACTTAAAATTTCATCTTTCAAAGTCTGTATATTGAAAACAAGTCCCAGCAATAATTTATGATCATGAAAGTCTTTTATCAAATTTTGAGAATAATAAGCTAAAAACTATTTGTATGGGGTCCTTATCTATATGATTATGGATACGCGGGGTATCATAATATTCTTCCAGATGTTGGGGATGCTACTTTAGGTAATCTTTTTTTAACTATCCTTTCTAAAGCTTGTGTACGTTTTGTAGACTTTAACAGCCAATCCACTAAGAGTAATAAAAAATACTTTACATTCTTTAACATGAGACACTGCCTGCGACAAAACTAAGTTCAATTTGTGCGCAAAAAAATGCACAAAAAGCGTAATGGATAAGTGCCCTGTATCTTCGCTTGAAGGCCATTTAAATGCCCAGCTATGACAGGTATCATTGCGCGATGAATTCTTCTTTGGCATCAATATTTGTAATAACGTTACACGCAATTCGATACAAAGCATCTGCAGTCCGATCCCAAGTCACACAAGTTTTATATTAATGAAAGGTTCAAAGCGGATTTTAGAACTTGCTTTAGGTACTTGTACGAACGTTAAAAAATGTAGAGCGAAATGGTTTTGGTTAATTGTTAAGCGGTAGGGAAAATAATACTAGCACATCTTGAGCTAACTTATTAGCTTAATATCATTATCTCTTTAATTAAATTTACATTCAACTATTTGCTACAGATTAATATATAGAAAATTGGTTCAGAAAAATATAATAAACACGATATAAGAAAAGTATTTAATTAGAATAATATTAGAAAGTGTATCGCACAGCAGTAGGTTAAAAGCATACACCCCATAAATTTATACCACATAAAAACAATGCAAACCAATCAAATACCAGAACATAAATCAACACAAATGTATGGAAACAGGAACGATCTTAAAACGTTAAGTATAACTTAAAAAAAATAATCCTAGTTTTTTTCTTCAGTGTCAATCCTGTACTAGGCAATTTGAAAGGCCACAGAAAATCGTAATTGACAGCTGAGTAAAATGTTTCCGTATTTAGTATAGTTAAAAGGAGTTATTTAATGTATTTTGTATTTTTGCAATTTTAGTGTTTAAAATCCATTTGTTTGTATGTTTTGATAACCCTGAATATCTGACCTAAAGTTTATTACTGTCTAAACTATTTTTTTTAATGTATACCTACTTAATAAAGTTTTCCATATGTTGCATACTTTTTTGGACACACTTGGCATATGATCGTGAAGGATTAGTCCCGCCTGTGTAGTCACAAGGGTGTATTCTAAGCATTATCAGGACAAATATATATATATAAAAAAAGATCATCTGTTTTTAAGCAGATTTAGCAATGAAACATGAGGCCAGCTTTCGAGCTGATATCAACTTGTATTTAGTTTCCAAATGTTGTATTTACTTTGATACAGGGTGTTTTTTTGGTTGGTGACTAAAAATGTAGGACATAATTTTTGGCTCACTTTAGAGCTAAAAGTTCATATTAACATGTGCTTGTAAGGCAATCGTCTTGAGATAGGATGTTAAAGTTTTAATTTTTTTAGTTTTTATTATGGAACATTTGATGTAGTGTATGCTGTGAATAATGCCTACAGAGTGGCTATGAAACATTTCAGAAAACTTTATAGGGCATTACTTTTTCTCAGGTTGCGACTCCTTTTACCTCACATGAATTTTTAGTACAGTACCACAGACCATTTTTACTATAAATGTAAATTCCTTATTCTGTTCTGTAACTTCTTGGCCTTTACATTAATTTAATTTTTTGAACTGTTTAGAAATTATTATTGGAAATGTATATTTATGCTTGGTCATGGCACTCATGGCTCGTGGAAAATGGGAAAAAATGGTCAAATCGTAATTTTGTAAATAGGAAAGTAATTTCAATTTGACAAGGTCTAAACCCAAGAACCATGATGTCTTAGTTGACTCTAGCCGTGAAAGCTTTCGTACTAAATGGATGCATCCTTTGATTCTTGTGAACATGTGAAACATTAGAAAATATTGGTTAGGGGATGGGTGGTTTATCCTTGTAGACAAGTCTAAATCATTCATTCATAACTAAGATTGAAGATCTGATAATTGGCAACATCATATGTGGTATTTAAATCTTCCACTAAATATTATTGTAGCCTTTTTTGCATAACTACCAAGCCTATTTCATCCTCTAACAAAAAATATATATATATATATATATATATATATATATATATATATATATATATATATATATCGGGTTCAAAACGTTGTCCGACGTCTTCCGATTTCCAGTCGCCATTGTTCTCTGTCGGTCCACAGATCCTCCTCTAGTCCTCGCTCTCTGATCTGACAAAAAATAATATTTAACACTAAATCGTTGTACCCTAACAAAGAAAAACAATGTGTCATTTATTTTGACCAAATCTTATATATCAAAAAATAGAATTACAAACTTTCTAGTTTATGTCAGATGTGCGAACTACATTTTGTTCAAAAAAATTAGGACACGATAGTACAATTTTCAACATTTCCGGACAAATAGATGTTTACAATTACCCCACTTGCACAAAATTTTGGGGTTATTTCAAAACACACCAAAAATCTCATTTCACAATATTTAAGTTTTATCTAGTGAATATTACAACCCTTTACATCTATTTTACATTATAAAAGAGATAAAACATATCTTACCTGAATCTGCTGTATTAAACTATGAGCACGTATTATCAACACATTTAATGCATTTTTTAAATTTTAAAACAAAACCTTCATTAGAATGATGCTATAAATGCCCCACTGACTGGAAATTTTAAATCTTTTCGAACAACTGGATCCAATTACCCTCCTAATCCGATTGTTATAAATAGTACTTGAAAGCAGTTCGTTTTAATGTGTTAGTAACTATACAGACTTAAATAATGTTAAAACTATTAAAACTACATTTTTTATGGCTTTCAAGTGAGTGGTAAGGTGTCACAAGAAAAAATAATAAACATTTTCTTGTATTATATAATCATATTGTTAAAAATAGTACTCTACAGCAGTTAGTACTTTAAATGTGTTAATATCTAGACCTTTTTTCTTTTGTTAGTTACTAATGATTACGACCCTTAAATGAGCAATAATTTTTAACAGATAAACTATAAGTTCTTAAACATTTATTTTCAGACCAAGGGGTTTACATATGGAGGTAACCACAATCTATAAAGCTTTATATTTTTTCATTAATTACTGGTGAGTGGTAAAATACCACAACAAAAACCATAAACATTTTCTTGCATTAATAATCTGATTAGTCAAAAATAGCCATCACAATACAATACTTTGAAATATAATACTTAAAATTGTAGTAAATATAATAAAACCATTTTTTCTATTAACGCATAGAAAATATTAATCTATTACAAAAATGACTTCTTCAGTTTTTCGAATTACTCTATTCACTATTAAAAATGTTTACTTAATATAATT
Source organism: Kuschelorhynchus macadamiae (assembly GCA_030620095.1). Taxonomy (NCBI): domain Eukaryota; kingdom Metazoa; phylum Arthropoda; class Insecta; order Coleoptera; family Curculionidae; genus Kuschelorhynchus; species Kuschelorhynchus macadamiae. Next base: position 1,246,505 of record JAUTXW010005511.1, read on the forward strand.
CTCCATTAATAAAAAATAAGTATGATAACTGTTAAAAATAAATAAGAATGCTTGTATTGCTTGAGCATATTGGCAACGCAGCTGGGCTTCGTATAATTCAACAAATATATACATTTTTATACAGCGGGCTTCTTATTATCTAAAAGCGTATGAGATTCATAAAACTTGGAAAATATAACGATTTCTGTATTTCAAGAAAAAGCTACCCCTCTGCCTTTGCTTGCAATAACTGTAAGATTTAAAGTGTTTTTCAATAAAATACACTTTGTTCAAACCAATATAGGCAGGGAATCAGGTAGAATATATGTATATATATATATATATATATATATATATATATATATATATATATATATATATATATATATATATATATATATATTTATATATATATATATATATATATATATATATATTTATATATATATATATATATATATATATATATATATATATATATATATATATATCGTTTAATAAAAAATTATCTGAAACTATTATTTTGTAGTATTTATGAAGGCGGCATGGTTTTAGGTAATTACAAATATCACTGTGTGTTCACTCACTGTTGTTCTTGTTAAACCAGACAGGGATATAGCGAAGGCAAATATATCAAATGTGGAGGTAGAAGTTATAACGGAAGGACTACATAAGGAAGTTCAGGGTAAACTGGGATCGATTTCACTCCTGGATTTAACGTTACATGGACAAATATATAAAGAGAGATTTCTAACGTTAGGTAGAGAAGCCCTGCAGTTCAAATATGTCAGGTATGTGAAAAATGTTTTAGGAACATATTTTATTGCGGAACTTATTTTAAATATTTTAATAATATTTAATTAAGCTTAGGTATTTATTTTGATTTTATTAGATAGAAGTCTATTTCTGGATATGCTGGAAATATATACCGCAATAATCATTCTATTATTATTTATGGCCGAAGTCAGGACATTTTTTAAAGATTTTTTACATCATGTTCATAGACCCGGTAGACCCTAGTAGACCCCGGTAGAAACTAAACGTGTTTCATACATTACAATAAACAAAGAATTACACATCACAAATCAAAAAAAAGTCACGAAGGGGAATTTTGAAAGAAAAATGGTAAAATCAGATTTCTAACATTGGATGTTGACAGTTCGTTTTGGTGTTTTTAACATTTGTTATCTTGCGCCAGTAGCTTAAATTTATTTATGCCAGAAGTTTTTGTACAATTGTTGAGATTATTGGTCGTGTTTCAGATTTTAAAGAAACTTTTTAGCTATTTTGCAATATAAGAATAAATATTTCAAGTATACGTTCATTTAAAGATATTCTATAAAATGATGCGTCTCAACATGTCTCAGCAAATGTTATTAACTGCACTGAAGACAAAAATCACATTTCTGTAAATGATAATAGTGGAAAAATAACTAATTTATTTACCCTTTACTAAAGATACTGATATTTCCGATGTGGCACTAGAAATGTGGATAAAACCGCAGAATTAAAAAAATTAAAGATACCCTATTTAAAAACCCATCAATCTAAATTATTTATCAGTTCAGAGATTTCGTTGTATTTTTGTTTAGAAATGAGGCTAAAACTGAATTTCAAAGCCCGACATGAAATGTAGTTTTGGTTTAGATAGAATGTACCCATTTTTGTTTTTCTTTTTTTCAATTTTTAAAATTTCAGTGTTTTGAAATTTAATCCTTTAACATGATAATCAGGTGTATGCCGTTGAATTATCTACCAGGGTAAAATATATACGAATATCGAGAATCTGTTTTTTTTTAGTATATTTTTATTTAATTTTAATAAAAAATTGGAACAATGGCTAATTGCATCTTCCTCAACAGATGAGTGTATATAGATGCAAATACAAAAGAGCAGCTTAAATATAATACGTCTTTTTTTAAACTCTAGGCACCCCCCTGGTGATGAAAAAGAATATGACGCTCAGTTAACCCTTGATATGGCATCTGTAATGTATGTACATACCAAACGATTTGTAGCAGAAATTCAAGCATTTTTCAATAAGTTTACGAAAAGACAAGAGGCAGTTATGAAAGGGATACAGGCGGCTACGAGTGCAAAATTGGTAACCACTTTGAAAATAATTTATTAATTAATCTTCATCTTATCTATAAATACAAAAACTATATTAAAAACCGAATATTATTACTTCAGGAGCATCTTCCCAAATGTTTTTTTTTTTAAATATAAAGAGTATGAAAAATAATAGCAATTTTGGACACGTTGTCTACTACTGAAAACTATTTACGATTTATTTTTCATACAAAATGTCGTTTTATATTAATTATTAAGTATTTAAACTTATGCAGATATTTACCTATTTTGAGTTATTTTGAATACACGGGATGTAAATTAATTCATGTCCAAAACATTGGGAATTGAATTTCTTATTCTGTTCGGTAACTATTTGATATCTTAGATTTTTTAAATTTTTTTCACCATTTGGAATTATTGGATGGAAAAGATGTAATTTTTACTAAATAAATTCTAAACGGCGCAAAATATTGAAGAAATCGAACAGACTTTAAAAGTTGCGGATCGGAGTGAGGAATTTCTCTTTGTTTTAAAAATGGCCAGTGACGTCGTCGTAAAAAGTTCAAAAGATTGCAGCCAGGAAAAAATACCATCCAAAGAGTTTGTAGATCCCTGCTGACATATTTTTTATGGGATAAATCATATCCAGACGTGAATTAATTTACATCCTGTATAATTACCGAATAGCGAATTTGGATTGCGATTTAAGCTGCGAAATTTATTTTTATTTTTAATCATATCTGTTAGTATTTTTCGCATTCCATTTCATAAATAAAGGTCCTCTTGTTTCAATTCGCTAATAGTAATAACACAAGCTGGCAAAAATTCCAGATCAATATAGTACGAACGCTTTCACAACCAGTCGTGAATCCAGACCGTGTAAAATTGGAATTACTTCCCGACGGGTCGCCTGCAATTGCATGAGGCATCTTCCCTCCCAGATCCCGAAGATGTCTCTTACAATCGGAGCCGAAATCTCTGAAAGTATTTTTAATTTGACACGGTTCTAACCCAAGAACCATATTCCTTAAACAACAGATATTATTCTTTAGAGTTTTTCATTTGACCTACAGTATTAAAAACTGAGGGAGATAAAAAGTTGTTCCCTTTCTGCTGTCGTTGCTGAGGAATATGCTCCTGAACGGGCTTTATTTTTAGAATAACCTGTATCGTGTAGTATTTTTTTACAGTTAATTAGAAAAATAAATTAAAATTATTCATATTTTGTAGATTTCTAGTGAACCCCTTCGACTTTCTCTTGTATTGAGAGCTGGTTCCCCTATTATTTTACTTCCAGTCAGTTCAAAATCATCTAATCTAGTAGTAATAGATCTCGGAAAACTCATAGTTGCAAATACATTTAAATTTTCTGGCGATGAAGGTACTATTAGCGTATTGTCAGACCCTGAATCTCAAAAGAAGTGTTTATTGGAGGTTATGCTAATAGAGTTGGAAAACATGGATCTGTACACTGGCGTTAAAGACAATGACATAAGTTCAACTAAAAATAGCCCTTCAAAGGATTGCTTCAAATTTGGTTCGTCTTTCATAATGCGTAAAGGACCATCTTTATTAACGAAAAAATTTGGTTTGAAGCTACAATACGAGAGAAACTTACATAAGAACATTTGTCATATAGTGCCCGACTCCAGTATATATGGTCATTTATCTACTTTAGATTGCGCCTTAGATTTGCATCAGTACAAATTAATGAGAGGACTTTTAGCTTATAATTTGGGTGAGGATACAGAAAGAATATATCCTTCAGTAATTTCTGAAAATGTTCGGATGGAGGTAAGTCCCGAATCTAGAGCATTTATTTTGTAATGGCAATTATTTAATAGAAATATTATCAGCTTTTCCTCATTTGCTTATATAACGTAGCATTATTGTAGTTTTTGCGTCTGAAAGCCAGCCTGTTTTTTTGTTTAAACGGTTGGTACAGGTGCAGATTTTGATGACTAAAACAATTTAGGATGCATCTGACTTAACCGTAAGAAACACTGTCAACTTTGTTATTTATACATTAAAGTAGGATACAATGAAATTTTTTAATAATTTGGTTTTTTTTTTTGGAAAATTCTTATAATAAAACATAAATACAGCACGTGTTTAACGTGATTGAAAGTGTCATACATTAGTCCGCTGAAGCATATATATATATATATATATATATATATATATATATATATATATATATATATATTTATATATATATATATATATATATATATATATATATATATATATGTATATATATATATATGTATGTATATATATATATATATATATATATATATATATGTATGTATATATATAAATATATATATATATATATATGTATATATATATATATATATATATATATATATATATATTTTTTTTTTTTTTTTAGTGGTGGGGAGACCGTCAAAAGGCACCCACTAGATGTTATTTGTGGGAGAACTGTGTAACGTGTGAGATTTTTACCCGCCAAAACCCCTCCTCCTTTTCTTAGTCCCAGTACAATACCGGAAACCGTTTTCACATTACTTCGGTACTGGGGGCCGTCTTCGACTTAAGTTTTCTCTTCTATGGTCTAGCGGCTCTCTCCTTTGTTTCGATTATGGTTTTTATTACCTTATATGCTTCAGTCCATGTTAGTTCACCTTTCGTTAGACAATTCATCATGCTCTCTGCACTAAATAGAGTTCCGGTGTTTTGTTCAAATATTGCTCTAGCTTCATTCCATCTAGAACATATAAAAAGGGTGTGTTCAACGCTATCTTCTTGCTTGCAGAATGTGCACTCCCACGAGTCTGCTCTTCCATGGTCATACAGGTATTTACGAAAGCACCCGTATCCCGATAACGCTTGGGTTAAAAAGTAGTCCACATCACCATATGGTCTATTTGTCCACCTCTGAATGTTGGGTATTAGGCGGTATCTCCAGCGCCCATATTTGCCATTGTCCCATTTGGCTTGCCAGCTGTTCGCTGGGTTTTCTTTGGCTTGTTCTTTGTCCACCCTTAGATACCTTTCTCTTTTCTCTTTAGCCTGCAGTTCTATGGGTGCGATGCCCGCAATGACTCCTATGCCTTCCGCACTTACAGTTCTATAAGCGCTCTACACCCTGAGCAATATCATTCTTTGTACTCTCGTAAGCTTTTGCAAAGTCTTCTTGTTTTCTGCAACAGTGTACCATGCTGGTGCACCGTATAAGATTTGAGAATGAACCACATTTGAAAGAAGATTGGATTGATCAAGGTCCGTCAATGTTTGGCATAATAGAATTCAGCGCCGAGACTGTTTTTTCCGCCTTTTCAATGGATTTGTTAACTTGTTCGGCAAAAGTCATTTTAGTGTCAAAACCAAATTCCAAGATATTTTATGGCTTTACTTACACCTACAGCTTTGTCTTGCACACTGAATGATATTGGCCTTATCTTTCTTTTGCACGTGAGCAGGACAGCCTCTGTTTTTTCTGGGGCGAGTTTCAATTTTTTCCTTTCCATCCAATTTGCTATACGTAGTCCAGTGTGTGCTATGTTCATCAATAGTTCTTCAGATCTGGCAGTTACAACTACCGCAATATCATCAGCAAAACCCACCAGAGACACGCCTTTGGGCATTTCAATTCGGAAAAGTGTGTCGTGTAGTATGTTCCATAGGGTCGGTCCTAGCACTGACCCCTGCGGGACTCCGCTGCTGATCTTCAGGCGTTTAGTAGGTAGAAAGCAATAATCCTAAGTAGACTCTCATCAATGCTGCGTTTTCTCAATTCTTCTAGGATCAGTTGCCACGAAGCACTATTAAATGCATTTTGGACATCTGACACAAACAACAATTAACACAACCTACGTCTATGTGGCGGATCGTTTCGACCTCTCTAGCAATACTTAACACGTCATGTATAGCGTCCATTGTCTGTCTTCCCTTTCTAAATCCAAACTGCTTTTCCGATAATTCACCCGTTCGACTTAGTTCAACCTTCAGTCGCCCAAGGAGTAAGTGCTCGTAGAGTTTGTCCTCTTCATCCAGGATATATATATATATATATATATATATATATATATATATATATATATATATATATATATATATATATATATATATATATATATATATATATATATATATATATATATATATGTATATATATATATATATTATTATATATATATATATATATATATATATATATATATATATATATATATATATATATATATATATATATATATATATATATATATATATATATATATATATATATATATATATATATATATATATATATATATATATATATATATATATATATATATATATATATATATATATATATATATATATATATATATATATATATATATATATATATATATATATATATATATATATATATATATATATATATATATATATATATATATATATATATATATATATATATATATATATATATATATATATATATATATATATATATTTTACTTCAATTTTCTTGGGTTTAGGTTTATGTAAAAATAAAAACGCCTTCTTCCAACTTTGTTCTCTCTATTTTACGTTTCGCCTAACTAATCATACTATCTAAAACAATAGAATCAGGACATTAATACACAATTATAAATATGGGACATTACGTTATTTTTTTTTTATATATATATATATATATATATATATATAAATCACTTCGACAATGTATATTGGACAAAAATTAGTACAAAAATAAATAAAACAGAAATTCACTTTGGTTACATACCTCGATCGATTTTAGGTAGGCTTCATTCATCTGGATGTTATTGTATGAATAACTCAGTTAAGAAGTTTTTTTAATTTATTGGTTTTACTTGTTGTTTTATGGTATAGAAAAAGTGTTAAAATATATATACATAGGCAGACGAGAATGAATACAGTGTGATATTTTTACTTTTAAGTTAATAGATTATAATATACTTGACTTAAATTATGGATGTCTTGTTTGTCGTTAACAGAAAATTTTTCTTTTTTGATGTGTATCATTTCCTTTATTTGTAGCTTGCGGTAATTGGGTTCTTGCGTTAAGATTTTCGTATCAGAAAAGTTAAATTCATGTCTTTCATTCTTTTCATGTTTGTGTAGAGCGGTTGAAGCATTTTTAGTGTATTTATGCCCATTCAGTCTGCTATCTAAGTACTGGGTGGTCATTCCTATATATTTTTTTGGGCAGTTTAGGCAGGGTATTGAGTAAACGATGTTGGACCTTTTTTTATTGGGTACTTTGCTTTTTAAAGGAGTAAAAAGATGGGATAAACGATTGTGGGATTTATGGCAAACAATGATGTCTTGCTTTGCTAAAATATACTTAAGTTTTTCTGATAATCCATTTGTGTATGGCATTGCAACGTAGGTTTTATTGTCATTAGTTTGTATTTTTTCGCTTCTTTTCTTGTTGTATAGTCGAAAAACTCGTTGTTTAATGATTTTATTAGAATGTTTTTCAGGGAAGCCATTGTCTTTTAGAATTGTTCTTACTTTATTTAATGTTTCAGAGCGATACTCCGGTGACGTTAAAGTGAGAGCTCTGTCGGTAAGGCCTATAATGACGCTATTCTTTTGATTTTTCGGGTGGTTTGAATTGAAATTTAAATATCGACCAGACCATGTATCTTTAGTATACCACTTGGTCTTAAGGGTGCCTTTTTTACTGTCTCGAATAATAGAAAGATCTAAGAAGTTAATTGTATTGCTGTTTTCGACTTCGGCAGTAAATTGAAGTTTGTGATGAAAACTGTTAAAAGTGTTTAAAACGTTATTAATCTCATTTTCTGGAATTGCCATCAGACAATCATCGACATATCTTTTAAAAAATACGATTGGTGACCCTATATTTGACAGAACTTTCTCTTCTAAGTATTCCATGACTAGTTGGGCAACTGTTGAGGAAATTGGGGAGCCCATGGCGCATCCATCCAGTTGTAGAAAAAATTGGTCATGAAATTGGAAATAATTGTTCGTTAACGTAAGATTTATTGCTTCTACGAAATATTCAAGACTAAGGGATGTTTGTTCTTTAAGAGAATCCCACTTTTCTTTTAAAATATCTGCTACTAATTCTATAGGGATGTTTGTATATAAAGAGATAACGTCTAATGATACTAATTTAGAGTCTTTTGGTATATGTGTGTTGTCTATAAACTCTTTAAAAGTAAAAGAATCTTTAATATAAAAGTCATTTTTGCCGGTGATTTTAGACAGGCAATTACATAAGTATTTTGACAGTTTATAGAATGGGGATTGTAAACTTGATACGATTGGTCTCAAGGGTATGCCGGTTTTGTGTAGTTTAGGAAGCCCGTAAATTTTGGGGGCCACAGTATTATGTACAGTTAACATTTTGGCTTCCGTTTCTGAAATTTGTTTTTTGTTTAGCATTTTTTTTATAAAGGTATTATTTTTTACTTGAAAAACATTGGTCGGATCGTTTCGTAATTTTTTATAAGTTGCCGTATCTTTTAGTAAGTTTTCCATTTTAGAATTGTAATCAGTAGTGTTCATGATTACCGTTTTATTAGATTTATCTGGATTGAGAATGGTAATTTGTGGATTATGTTTGATAAATGCTTCAGTAGTTCTTAGCTGTTTTTGTACTCTCTTTTGAAAAATGTTGTTTTTTGTTTTTTTATGTCGAATTTTGATTTTGTGATTTGTTAATACGTTTACTACACTGGAACGAATAGTGTCCTTAACTTCATTTGGTTTGTTGTGAATGGCGGACTCTACACAAGCAATATATTCTGTTACTGGTAATTCGATTTCTTTTGAGATAGGCAAAGAAACCAAAAATTATTTAAGTTGCAAAGGGGATTATTTTGCATCGTTCCATCAAACATGGCATTTTTACAAGGAATACGAATTAATTACGGAGCAGAGCACGCCGAGAAACTAAAGACATTGTCCAAAGCATACACAATGTTAGCAAAACAAAAAAATCGTAGGATATTTCTTTAAGATGTAAACATGCTAATGTAACACCAAAATTTCTGAAGTTCAATACAAATCACATCAAATTACAGGTACGTACCTCGATAATAAATTTCAATACTTAATTAATAGTACGAAAGGCAAAATATTAAATTTAACTATAACAGAAGCTACAAATACAATAAATAAAATTACAAATCAAATTCAACAACTAATCTTGGATATTGAAAGCGGTTTACCAAAATATATTCTTGATGAGTTCATTTCTTTTGAAAAAGTTAAAAGTGAAAAATTATTTAATTTCATAAAAACCAAAAATAAAACAAAATTTTTGAAATTAACCTCAAACATTAACACTATCGATAATTCAAAAAGCAAAAACTGGTTACACAATTTGTCTGATACAGATATTCCTGAACAAGTCGCGGAAGTTCTTGCGCTTGGAGACAAATTTTCTTTGCCTATCTCAAAAGAAATCGAATTACCAGTAACAGAATATATTGCTTGTGTAGAGTCCGCCATTCACAACAAACCAAATGAAGTTAAGGACACTATTCGTTCCAGTGTAGTAAACGTATTAACAAATCACAAAATCAAAATTCGACATAAAAAAACAAAAAACAACATTTTTCAAAAGAGAGTACAAAAACAGCTAAGAACTACTGAAGCATTTATCAAACATAATCCACAAATTACCATTCTCAATCCAGATAAATCTAATAAAACGGTAATCATGAACACTACTGATTACAATTCTAAAATGGAAAACTTACTAAAAGATACGGCAACTTATAAAAAATTACGAAACGATCCGACCAATGTTTTTCAAGTAAAAAATAATACCTTTATAAAAAAAATGCTAAACAAAAAACAAATTTCAGAAACGGAAGCCAAAATGTTAACTGTACATAATACTGTGGCCCCCAAAATTTACGGGCTTCCTAAACTACACAAAACCGGCATACCCTTGAGACCAATCGTATCAAGTTTACAATCCCCATTCTATAAACTGTCAAAATACTTATGTAATTGCCTGTCTAAAATCACCGGCAAAAATGACTTTTATATTAAAGATTCTTTTACTTTTAAAGAGTTTATAGACAACACACATATACCAAAAGACTCTAAATTAGTATCATTAGACGTTATCTCTTTATATACAAACATCCCTATAGAATTAGTAGCAGATATTTTAAAAGAAAAGTGGGATTCTCTTAAAGAACAAACATCCCTTAGTCTTGAATATTTCGTAGAAGCAATAAATCTTACGTTAACGAACAATTATTTCCAATTTCATGACCAATTTTTTCTACAACTGGATGGATGCGCCATGGGCTCCCCAATTTCCTCAACAGTTGCCCAACTAGTCATGGAATACTTAGAAGAGAAAGTTCTGTCAAATATAGGGTCACCAATCGTATTTTTTAAAAGATATGTCGATGATTGTCTGATGGCAATTCCAGAAAATGAGATTAATAACGTTTTAAACACTTTTAACAGTTTTCATCACAAACTTCAATTTACTGCCGAAGTCGAAAACAGCAATACAATTAACTTCTTAGATCTTTCTATTATTCGAGACAGTAAAAAAGGCACCCTTAAGACCAAGTGGTATACTAAAGATACATGGTCTGGTCGATATTTAAATTTCAATTCAAACCACCCGAAAAATCAAAAGAATAGCGTCATTATAGGCCTTACCGACAGAGCTCTCACTTTAACGTCACCGGAGTATCGCTCTGAAACATTAAATAAAGTAAGAACAATTCTAAAAGACAATGGCTTCCCTGAAAAACATTCTAATAAAATCATTAAACAACGAGTTTTTCGACTATACAACAAGAAAAGAAGCGAAAAAATACAAACTAATGACAATAAAACCTACGTTGCAATGCCATACACAAATGGATTATCAGAAAAACTTAAGTATATTTTAGCAAAGCAAGACATCATTGTTTGCCATAAATCCCACAATCGTTTATCCCATCTTTTTACTCCTTTAAAAAGCAAAGTACCCAATAAAAAAAGGTCCAACATCGTTTACTCAATACCCTGCCTAAACTGCCCAAAAAAATATATAGGAATGACCACCCAGTACTTAGATAGCAGACTGAATGGGCATAAATACACTAAAAATGCTTCAACCGCTCTACACAAACATGAAAAGAATGAAAGACATGAATTTAACTTTTCTGATACGAAAATCTTAACGCAAGAACCCAATTACCGCAAGCTACAAATAAAGGAAATGATACACATCAAAAAAGAAAAATTTTCTGTTAACGACAAACAAGACATCCATAATTTAAGTCAAGTATATTATAATCTATTAACTTAAAAGTAAAAATATCACACTGTATTCATTCTCGTCTGCCTATGTATATATATTTTAACACTTTTTCTATACCATAAAACAACAAGTAAAACCAATAAATTAAAAAAACTTCTTAACTGAGTTATTCATACAATAACATCCAGATGAATGAAGCCTACCTAAAATCGATCGAGGTATGTAACCAAAGTGAATTTCTGTTTTATTTATTTTTGTACTAATTTTTGTCCAATATACATTGTCGAAGTGATTTATATATATATATATATATATATATATATATATATATATATAAAAAAAATAACGTAATGTCCCATATTTATAATTGTGTATTAATGTCCTGATTCTATTGTTTTAGATAGTATGATAATCTTGTACATTTTTGAAAAAGCCTACTATGTTAGGCGAAACGTAAAATAGAGAGAACAAAGTTGGAAGAAGGCGTTTTTATTTTTACATAAACCTAAACCCAAGAAAATTGAAGTAAAATATATATAAATAAATGGTTTAAGAAACTACCAAATATATATATATATATATATATATATATATATATATATATATATATATATATATATATATATATATATATATATATATATATATTCATTCAAGATGACAACCCTAACCTCGTTGTCAAACGAATTTTATTATTTGTGCAGCTTCGACTGTATCTGGGACTATTGAAAAGTGCAAATTAAAAAATTTACTAAATCATCAATTTAAAATTCAAAATAAGTGCAAAAATCGGTATCGGGGTTTATTTAAGAATGTAAATTATCAAAGTGTAAATCAATATTTGAAAATTTAAAATGGACATTCCAACATGGCGGACAAATTTGTGGAGATTTAACTATAAATCGATATCTGGGTATATATATATATATATATATATATATATATATATATATATATATATATATATATATATATATATATATATATATATATATATATATATATATATATATATATATATATATATATATATATATATATATATATATATATATATATATATATATATATATATATATATATATATATATATATATATATATATATATATATATATATATATATATATATATGTTATATCCTTTCTCACGAGCAATGTCACCTTCAAGTATGATGCCCTTGGTTCCCACCGTATCGGATGTCGGTTATCTCAAGGAGACGGCGAGTACCGAGACGCCTCGTCAGCAGAATCTGCCCAGCAAGCAAGTTCCCACTGACGCAGCATTCGTCTTTCATATAAATAGTGTAAATTGTAAATAAAATTATGATTCGTTTTTAAGCTTCTATACTGTTAGTTTAATTTTGATTTTGTAAATAAAAATATTTTTTAAAAAGTGAATTTTAAGTCGAGTGATATAACAAATTGGCGCAGTCGTGGTAGGATCTGGCAACGTTGGCAGAACAAGAGAACTCTAACTGGCAACGGTGGATCCCAATCCTTTATCCAGAAGAACAAAGAAGCCCCATTTTGTGCATTGTGACGTCATCCACTTGGCAGAACACGCATCTACGGAAGGAACACATAGTGAAGCCCCTGGTAGAACTAACTGCTAAGAACACGACGAGCGATGTTTTTACTCTGTTTGTAAGTAACGAATCATCACGTTTATTTTAAAAATAATATTTAATTAAATACCTGTTCGACTTTTCAAAATCGATCTTACATTTTATTAATTAGTAAAATAATCAATTATTTTGTTAATTGATTTTTCGATAAACTAATCAATTATTCTGCTGATTGATTTCTGTATTTCTAAGTATAACAACGTATAATTTGTGTATAATCAGTTATTCTGTTAATTGATTAATTTTAAAATATTTTTTTGGACTTATTTTGATTATTATGATGTCCAGATTACATTTGTATTTTTATTATAACAAGAAATATTACACAGTTTTAATTTAATTACACTAACTAGTTAATAAGAACTGTTTATTTTACGTTGGTTGGCATACTACTTTACGTACTGTCTATCAACATAAAATTTCGTAAAATATTTTGTGTTTTATATCCTTTTTATATTATATTGTGCTAGTGTTTATTGTGTTGATATATTGAGCAAATATGACGGAAAATGAAAGAATAACTGCAGGAGCAGCGGTAGCAGTAATCGAACCTTATAAACATTCCGAGATTTTTTCTATTATCCCCGAATTCGAAGGTGATTGAAATATTTTTACAAACCTTCCTAAATGCCTGCGAATGTGCATATGATATGTCTACGGGTAACCAAAAAGATCTTTTAGTGATTCACATAAAAAATAGGTTGCGAGGGAGAGCAGCGCAGCTGATAAGCTCCCGAAATCCACTTTCTTTTTAGAGATAAAGCAATTACTTAATTCTCACTTCGGAGATACGCGAGATCTATCTTCTCTTATTCAGGACTTACAAAGAATGAGACAACTGCCAAACGAATCTCCTTTGACTTTCCTTAACAGACTTCAAGTCCTAAATGCCAAAATGCATGCCAACATACAAAAACCCATACTCGCACCCAGTCAAAAGGCATCCCAAATAACATTAATCGAATCCATGTCTCTAAATAGCCTACTTACTAGCCTGGAACCCCGAATTGGCCATATAATACGTGCAGGAAATCCACCTAATCTTTTGGAAGCACAAATTCGCATCAGACGCGAGCTCCAACTATCATATTTCGAATCCCAAAAATCTTCTAGACCCAATCCGCCTGCTAGACCTATTTTTCAAACTAATAAAAGACCTAATGTACAATCTCTTAAATGTCATAGCTGTGGTCGCAATGGTCACTTAGCAAATGAATGTAGATCGCAACAACGTCCTAATGGTTATACTTCCCAGAATTTTGGCAATTTCCAAAGGCCTAATACCAATCAACAATCAAATTCTTTTCAATCAAGCACCTCCTTTCAGTCGAATAGACCAAACAACGGTCAGCCAAGACCGCAGTACACACCCCATAACCAATCAAACCAAAACAATTTCCAACGTCAAACACCATTTAACAATTTTCAACGTCCTTCAGTAATACAAAATAATCCCCAGCATCGTGCTCATGTTGTCAATTTCGACAATGACCAATATTCCAATAATAACTATTCCGAACCCCAATATGACGAGTATTGTAACCAATACGCAGGAATGTATGAAGATAACCCCGATTACGAATATCAAAATGTTGAAAATATTGATCAACGAGATAAAACGAATTACGATGAATATCAGGATTTTCTTCCCACTTCGAATCAAAACCATCCTCCTATTCGAACAATTTCAAATACCAATGCCGTGACGGAAATCCAAAATCAAATACAAACCCTGAATTTGGACGACATGAACCCGTCATTGAATTTCCCAGAACAACATTTTCTTTAAATCCCCTTCTTGCTGTTAACCCGAAAAATCTATATTACATAAAAGACACATCCAATACTTTTAAACTACTTATAGATTCCGGAGCAGGAATTACGATATTTAAAGAAAACACAGTAAAACAATTTCCCCAACGTTTTCCCGAAAACGTTACGATTCAAGTCATCACAGACCAAAAACTTCTTATCACCGAATCAACCCTAGTTCCTTTTCAAGCCGGAAACCCACATAAAGTTTACATATACGATTTAGATATTGATTTCGATGGTATTCTAGGACTCGACTTTTTGGAACACTATGAATGCTCCATCGACTTAAAAAATAAACAACTTATTACAAATTTTAAAACTTTACCACTGTTTAAGGCAGAAGAAAACCTCGAACAAAATAATAAAATAACTAACGTAAACAATTCTAACGAAATTAAGATTGAAGGTAGGACCGAACAAATTTTTAAATTACGTTGTGATTTAGTCAACACCGATGCTATCCTATTTAGGCAAGAAATCGAAAAAGTTCACATTCCAAACGCAATTGTCCATGTCAATGAAAAAGGCGAATTTCTAACTTCTGTGGTTAATGCAAACGCCATCCCAAAAACCATTAATTTTTCAAATATCGAAATCGAACCTTTTTCTTCTCATTCGCTACTCAATTACAATTTATCCGATAAACAGCATTCATCTCCTAACCGCATTCCCAACATTAAGTCCCAACTTCGTTTAGAGCATCTTAACGAAGAAGAAAAAGAAATAATTACCAATCTTTGCATAGATTTTGAAGACATATTTTACCTCGAAGGTGACAATCTTACCTTTACCAATGAAATTAAACACCAAATTGACACCAATGGTGCAAAACCTGTTTTCACCAAATCATACAGGTATCCCCATATTCACAAAGAAGAGGTAAAAACTCAGGTTAATAAAATGTTAGAACAAGGAATCATAAAACCCTCTATTTCACCTTGGTCATTTCCAGTTTGGGTCGTCCCCAAGAAACTTGATTCCTCAGGCAAACAAAAATGGAGAGTAGTCATAGATGATCGTAAATTGAATGAATCCACGGTAGATGATAAGTACCCGCTTCCCAATATTTCCGATCTTTTGGATCAGCTAGGCAAGTGCCAGTATTTTACAACCCTGGATCTGGCTTCAGGATTTCACCAGATCGAGATAGACCCTAAAGATATTCCAAAAACTGCTTTCTCTGTCGAGAACGGACACTACGAATTTATAAGAATGCCCTTTGGTCTTAAAAACGCCCCGTCCACTTTCCAGAGAGTAATGGACAACATCCTTCTAGGCATTCTCAATGAACGTTGTCGCGTCTATATGGACGACATCATTGTGTATTCACCCACAATTCATGACCACATCACACGCTTACGCGAAGTTTTTAAACGTCTTCGAAAAGCAAAACTCAATATACAACCTGACAAATGTGAGTTCCTGAGAAAAGAGGTAGCATACCTTGGTCACCTAATCACTCAGGACGGAGTTAAACCTAATCCCACTAAAATCGATTGTATACAGAAATTTCCAGAACCAAAAAATTCAAAAGACATAAAATCCTTTCTGGGTTTAGCTGGTTATTATCGTAGGTTTATTCCAAACTTTGCGAAAATATCAAAGCCCCTTACCAGATTGTTGAAAAAAGATATCAAATTTGATTTCGACTCAGATTGTCGTCAAGCTTTCGACGAACTAAAACAATTACTGACTTCTGACCCAATTCTCATCTATCCAAATTTCGATGAGCCTTTCCTACTAACAACGGATGCAAGCGCATTTGCGATAGGCGCTATACTTTCCCAAGGTCCCATTGGCAAAGACTTACCCATTGGTTATGCCTCAAGAACATTATGTAAAGCCGAAACCAATTACTCGACAATAGAGAGAGAACTACTTGCAATTAGGGGTGGGCGATTATCAAAATTAATAATCGATTTTCGATTATTAAAAATAATCGATTATTTCCGATTAATCGATATTCCGATTAATCGATTTTCTGATTAATCGATATTACGATTAATCGATTAATCGATATTTCGATTAATCGATTATTTCCGGTTAATCGATATTTCGATTAATCGATATTCCGATTAATCGATTTCCCGGTTAATCGATATTCCGATTAATCGATATTTCGATTAATCGATTCAGCGATTTTCCAATAAATCGATTCAGCGATTTTCCGATAAATCGATTAATCGATTAATTAATCGATTATTTCCGATTCATCGATTATTTTCGACTAATAAATACAGCGATTTCCCGATAAAACGAATAATCGGTCAATCGATTATTTCCGATTAATCGATTCATCGATTTTCCGATAGGTAAATCGATATTTCAATTAATCGATTATTTCCAAATAATCGATTTATGAATTTTCCAATTAATCGATATACCGAGTAATCGATTGTTTTCGAATAATCGATTATTTGATTTTAATAATAATATTATATCCGAAAACCTATTAATCGACATAATATTCGATTATTTTGAAAAAATTGCCATTTGTTATTAAATTCCCCCCCCCCCTCCCTTTACCGATTTTGCCCAAAAACCATCCAAACCGCCCGCCCTCTTTTAAGTATCTAATCTATCAAGTATTGTGAAGATTTCCAAAGATATCCGTGGCTGTTAGTGAATTTTCGTGAATAGATTTATATTTTACGTCCGTGTAAATTTGGCAACTCTGTTTGTTTGCTTTATCATTCTTAAGCTTGTAAGTTTGTGATATTGTGATTGTGATTCAAGTTATTATACCCAGACCCAGGTTGCGAACGTACTGTTAGTAGAGTTAGTTATCTGGAATTGTGACAAATAAAACTCCGGTAGGTAAGTACCAATATTATATTATTACCTAAATAATATTTACGCGATTTAGTAATTTTAAGTTGAATATTGTGAATTATTCTAACCTCACTCTTTAAATTTCATCTACATAGTTTCCTGCGTGCTTCGATTCTTCCTGGTTTCCTAGTTATAATTCTGTGATTGCATAATAAGTCTTATTACAGATTATAGATGTAAGATGTAAGGCTTTGCCCATAATTCATTTTATGTTATTTTAACATAAAGTCCGTATATTAAGCGATGTTGCCGATATTCCATATTTTAATTATTACTGTGATATTTTCTAGTATAGACTATAGACCAAAAGATATCTCTTAAAAATCTTTTATCTACTCGCGTGCGGTAAGATTAATTTACCGCCTTTTACGGTAAAATAGATTTAGCGAGAATTTTAGTATTTTGGGGCATTTATGTAAATTAAAATTAGTCCAAAGTGTAAATTGCGCAAAACAAGCTTAATTTGTGACTAAAAATAAATATGTAATACCTAGCTTTTTTAAGATACTTATAAGTAAAATTTTGTACCGAGGCGGTGGTAAAATTTAGTACCTAACACGTGCGGAAACTGACTTTACCGCTCTTGATGGCTTCACCGTACCGTTTCTCGTTGTTCGGTCAATTTCCGCTCTGTGTGGTAAAGTATTACTTTCCGCACTACTTGGTTAATAATTGTCGTCAGTGAAATTATTTGGTAGTGCAGAAATCAATGTCCTATGCAAGAAAATGCTCATTATACAGGGTGGCAAACGTGTGATGGTCCTATACATTAGGTATCTTAAAAACTAGCGAAAAAACTAAATACGAAAGTCGTACGTACGTTATATTTACAGGTTTTTCGGTTATATTTTCACCACCCCTTTCTTGTTTATTTGACGTCAAAGAAAAAACAGTTAAAGACAAAAGTTGTTACTACTTAGGTGTAATTTAAATTTGAGTTTTGACATTTTCAACATTTTAACTGGCTGCAAAATCTAAACGGTTTGAATTGAAGCAAAACGGTTTCCAGTTTCCTATCTTAGTTTTTAATTTTTTATCGCATGACATCAACTTACGGCTCGAAATTTTTAACTTCCGGTTAAACCGGAAGTTGATGCCAAGCGATAAATAATTGAAAACTAAGATGAGAAACTGCAACCCGTTTAGCTTGAATTCAAAACGTTTAGATTTAAAGCCAGTTAAAATGTTGAAATTCTCAACTCATATATTTGGAAAAGAATAAAAAAAAGAATCGCGTCCCTGATTAAACCATTCGATGTAGAAGGGTGCAGGGCACCCTTGGGAGTATTTATGGAAAGGTTACGAATTTATATACAAGGATTTAAATCCGCCCCTTAAATATTATGATATTTTTTCTTTAAAAACAGTTGGTTTTCGAAAAAAACACGTAGACAGGTGTTTTTTTTAATTTTATCTTTTTACATGTATGTTTGACAAATTTTATCAACATTTATACAGGGTATTAAAAAAAATCAAGTGATTAATTAATCACAATTGTTCACCTCAAGCCGCTTGACATAGAAAGCTAAATTTTGGATCATATTATTTAGTTTGATTTTAGGGTATAGAGGTTTTAGGGCACAGAAGTTTGGTAAGAAGGGATTTGAAAACTTAAATTCTGAATTTTTCAAACCAATCTTTAAATATTACCAGATTTTTTATTAAAAAAGTGTTGCTTTTTCAACAAAAACCATTGAACACGTTTTTTTTTATATTTTTTATTTCTTAAAAAATTAAAGCTTTTTAAAAATGTATATAGGGTTCAATCCGCTAAAAGTTAAAAAGCCGGCATCATATAGCTCAAGGGACTTTAAGCTTGTTTTAAATAAATAATGCCAAAAAAAGACTATTAGGGATTTACAAAAAATTATTTATTTTAGTAAGATGGATAGCAGCAACAAATGTAATCGTAGTATTCTCTGGAATTATTTTGAAAAGTCGGGCGACACTTCAATATGCAAAAAATGTAAATGCAGCATAAGATCCTGTGGAAACACCACCAATTTAAGAAATCATCTGAAAACGAAGCACCCTCTTCTCTTTGCTGAGGTTACAAAAATTAAACAATTTGGGCCATCCACATCGAAAGCTCAACAGTCTCAACACAGGTTAGTATTAGTACGAAATTTGTCTTTCTATGGTATCAAAATTATGTTTTTTTTTTCTAAATTAATATACAGTATATCCCAGTAAGTTGGAACCATATGGAAAACTTTTTTATTATTAACTTTAGGAAAAAAAGTTATTCTTTATAAAAAGTTCTGCTTGGCCCAAAACCTAAAATGCAATCATCAGATACTATTTTTTTTTAGTCGTATACGAGGTATATCAGAAAATACGAATTTTGCTCAAGAATAAAGTACCTTTATTTTTGACAATATCGAAAATTGTTATAAAGAAAAGTTGATCAGAACTAAAAACTACGTTCAAATATGCAATTACATCCCATTACAATAAAATTCAATCGTAGTTAAAAAAATTATTTTCCATATAATGGGATGTAATTGAATATTTGAACGTAGTTTTTAGTTCTGATCAACTTTTCTTTATAACAATTTTCGATATTGTCAAAAATAAAGGTACTTTATTCTTGAGCAAAATTCGTATTTTCTGATATACCTCGTATACGACTAAAAAAAAATAGTATCTGATGATTGCATTTTAGGTTTTGGGCCAAGCAGAACTTTTTATAAAGAATATATTTTTTTCGTAAAATTAATAATAAAAAAAAATTCGTATTTTCTGATATACCTCGTATACGCCTGAGAGAATTTAATATCTGATAATTGTATTTTAGATTTTAGAACATGCAGAACTTTTTATAAAGAATAACTTTTTTTCCTAAAATTAATAATAAAAAAGTTTTCCATATGGTTCCAACTTACTGGGACATACTGTACAGTGTCCGCCATAAAGTTCGTAACATACAGGGTGTCCCAGTTCAAACGAAACAAGGCCGATATTACATATACCGTTTGTTTAGAAAAAAATCGCTCGGACCCGTCGATTTTTATTTTTTGGGGCAAAGGTTTTTCCCATATTTTCAACCCTGGTACCTTCATCCCCTCGCGGGGGTGAGGTCCTAAACAAACGGTATATGTAATATCGGCCTTGTTTCGTTTGAACTGGGACACCCTGTATATGGGATACATTTTTATTTCTGGGTTATGGGAAAAACTTTTTTGTGCGATCGATCCTGCATGTAATAACCTAAAAATTAATTATGTGATTTGAAAATTTTGATACGAAAACGCGAAAAGCGAGGTTAGGAGGCAAATATAAAAAAAAGTTATTTGAAAAAAGTGATTAAAATGTCATTTTATACCCATCTACGAAATTTTGAGTGAATACTACAAAAATTTTAAAAATTCGTATTTTTGGTTATTTTTTTCTTATAAAATAATAGTATGCAGATTTCTTTATGGAAATAGCTGAAGTAACTATGTTTTCAATGTATAATGGTAAAAAAAATCAAAATTCTCCATTAGAAGTATTTTTAGTAAATTAATTAAAATGTATTCATTTGCATATAAACATTTTTTGTAGAAATACCCTGTAACACCCAATATTATAATTTTTTTAAATAAATATGTCCTTAAAACATAGGCGGACAAGATACAGGGCTACAAAAAATTTTCATATGCAAATGAATAATTTTTAATTAATTCTCAAAAAATACCTTGTTTTGCCATTAAACTTTGAATACATCGTTACTTGAGCTATTTCCATAAAGAAATCTGTATAATATTATTTCATAAGAAAACAATATCCAAAAATACAAAATTATTTATTTTTGTTCTAACTACTCCGTAGGCAGGCATAAAATGACATTTAAATCACTTTTTTCAAATAACTTTTTTTGATTTTTGCTACCTAAATCCCACTTTTCGCGATTCTGTTTCGAATTTTTTAAATTTGCCGCCATGATAGTGATCACGTGACTGATGTCATAATTAATTTTTAGGCTATTGGACATGCGAGATCGATCACACAAACAAGTTTTTTCCATAACCTAGAAATACGAATGTTTCCCATATGTAGCGAACTTTATAATGGACACTGTATGTAATAATTTTGAACAAGATTACCGGATCAATTTTAAGGTTTGGTTACAAGGTAAACGGTATTACCTATACAATTTTAAAATCAATTCAAGTATCTGTTACTGCCAATTCTACTTACTAACTTACTTATTTTAAATGATGCGCTTTTTGGTTACTTTCCTTTGAGAAGTATATACAGGGTCTGTTTCTTATAATTAGTGCGCTTCTGCCGTTTTAAGTATTAGAGATACAAAAAAGTGTAATTACATTATCTTGAACATTCGTCAACTAAAAAAATGACAGCAACATACATTTTTTTAAATGGAACACCCTGTATATTTTCACATTTTTGGATTCTTCGGAAAAATGTAGACATATTTCGTGTATAATGTCCTATACCAAAATTCAATTGTTTTTGTAATATTGACGTTTAAAATTTTACATTTTGGATACTTTAACAAGCTTTACAATCTAATTGGGTTGAATAAGAGCAAAATGGCTTGCATTTTCCTATCTTAACTTTTCATTATCTATCATATGGACATCAACTTCCGGTCAAACCAGACGTGATAGATAATAAAAAAGTAAGATAGGAAAGTGCATGCCATTTTGATCTTATTTAAACCGTTTAAATTTTACAGTTTGTTAAAGTGTCCAAAATATCCAATTTCAAACGTCAATATTACGAAAACAATTGAATTTAGGTATAAGACATTATTCTAAATATGTTCACCATTTTCCGAAGAATCCAAAAATGTGGAAATATACAGGGTTTTCCATTTAAAAAAGTGTATGTTGCTGTCATTTTTTTTTATTTGACGAATGTTTAAGATAATTCAATTTAAAGCCTACAACTTTTGTATTTACACTTTTTTCTATATCTAATATTAAAAACGACAGAAGAGCACTAATTATAAGGAACAGACCCTGTACTTTTAGCTGATCTTGAAAAAACACCTGACGTTTTTTGGCATAAATAGTCATGGAATAATTTCAACAAGCAGCAGTAGTAGTCATTTCTCTGCGTGTTTAATACTATACTTTTTCTATGAATATTCAAATTTTTAAAATATTTTTTAAAATTGAATATTTTTAAGTCGGTATCTACTTAATCAGTCAAGCTGGATTTAGATACTGTCAAGTTAAGTTTCGCGGTTGGAGGTTGAGGTTGAGTTTCAAATATAAAATTTGGTTATATCGAACCTCAAGGCGACGTAATGGGAACCTCCAACCTCATCGCGGGCGACCTTTACAAATACACATGTAAAGTTCCTTCGTTTTAAATCGAACCTCAGAAACTCATCCTTAACCTCTAACCGCGAAACTTAACTTCACAGTTTATAAATCCAGCTTAAAACAATAAAAAATAATTCCAAATAACTAGAGACATTTTTGCCATGATCCATATAAAGGTTATACTTTTCGGTCTAGTCGCTATTTATATTTTATCCCTACTGTTATAAATTTTAGTAATAAACTGGGTGGTGACTTCAAAATATTTAACATATATTTTAAAGTTTGATTTTTTTAACATTTTAGTGCATTTTTTATTTTAACTAAATTTTATTTAATTTTCAGTGACTCAGACACGGACGATCCAAGGGAAGAGATGGAAATTGTTTTATCGCCATCTGCTGTATTGGTAACAAATTCTGAGGAAGAACAAGATACGGTAGCACCAGCAACAACAACCCCACATGTTTTTTCTCCTGAGCATATCACCCCAAAAACATCACAGAGGTCTTTAAAAAGCTTCACCATAACAAAAAAAACTCAAAGTAAAATTGACAAATATTTAGCATATTTTGTAAGCACAGAGATGATGCCGTATAATATAGTGGAAAAAAATGGCTTCAAGAAATTTGTTGAAGTGTTGAATAAAAGTTATAAACTGCCTAGTAGAAAATCTCTTACAGAAAAGCTGATACCTGATTTATATAATCGAACCAGACATGAGATAGAAAATAATTTAAAACAAGCAAAATTCTTATCATTTACTACTGATTGTTGGACTTCTGTTGCTATCAGATCATACGTTGCTCTTACATGCCATTTTATAAATGAAAGTTTTGAATTGGTTAGTATTTGCTTAGGATGTTATGAAATGGAAGAAGATCATACAGCAGAAAACTTACAAGATCATATCAATATAATTTTAAATGAATGGAATATTGAAAATGAAAACCTTCATGTAGCGTTTACTACTGATTATGGTAGTAATATTGTGAAAGCCATTACAGATATGGAAAAAATACACGTATGTTGTTTTGGACATGCAATCAATATTGCCGCAAATAAATGTTTTGAAAATCAAAGATTAATAAAACCATTGGAAAAAATAAAAAATATTCAAAAGATTTTTGCTCACAGCTGGAAAGCAGCCAGAGATTTCAAATCCATCCAGGAAAAATATAAAATGGAGACAAAAAAAATACCCTCTTACTCAAAAACTCGCTGGTGGTCTCTCTTAAAACTGATTAAAACAATAATCGAACTGGAGCTACCTCTTCTTGACTTTTTACAATTATATAAAAATGGATGTTATCGAAAACTTATTTTAGACAGCGACGATTTCAAATTTCTAAAAGTGGTTGTAGAAATGCTGGACCCAATACAACATATTTCCGATACCCTTTCAGGAGAAACTTACGTCACTGGATCAACAATAATGCCAATCGCTTTAGAACTGGGTAAAACCTTAATCGAGGAATACGATGAGACACAAATTGACGATGAAATTATTTCTTTTAAAAGAGAAATTTCTCTTACGATCCTCAACATTTTAAAAGACCGATACGAAAAAAATTTTGGAACCCGGACAACCTTGAAAATTGCTTGTTTTTTGGATCCCCGGTTTAAAGCATTATTTTTTACAAACTCTGAAGTCGACAACATCACCGAACATATCCTGGAGTTCGTAAACGACCCTCAAATTGAAGATGATTTTCAGCAAAAAGTGGACCCTGCTCAGAAAAAGGGGGGACTTTCATCCATTTTTAAATCGCTCAAAAACTGCGAAGATTTTCAGCCTGTAAGTTTATCTGCGAAAACAAAAAAAGAAATTAACCAATACCAAAATATACCACAAATCAATGTTGATGAAGATGCATTGTTATGGTGGAAACAAAATTCAAGTACATTTCCGGTACTCAGCAAATGTGCCAAGAAATATTTGACTATCCAGGCATCAAGTGTTCCCTCTGAACGAATTTTCAGTAGAAGTGGTCACATAGTCACGGACTTACGATCATCGCTAACAGGTGATCACATTGAACAGTTAGTTTTTTTGTCCATGAATAAAAAGTTTATTAACTTGTAAATTAGCACATTACATAAAATACGTACTGCTGCAAGTATAATATTTATTTATTTTTTATAATTAGAATAATAATACAAAGGGTGCGTTGACAAGATTTTTTGATAGCGCCTTAACAAAAGTTACAATAAAAAGTTTTTTTTTTCACACAAGTTGTTTCTTTTATTATAACAAGAGAAAGTCATGCATTTCTGCAAATAATTTTTATTGTGCAATGTGCATTTTACCTCAAAAAAGTTGTTCAGCAATAAGGAACTCTTTTTAAATGAAAGGATTTATATTTGACAGGATATTTCGAATTCCTCTAGAAAAACTATTTTATGATATATCTAAATTTAATTGTTTTTGAACTACTTATTGAAATTTAATAATTGAGATTTTCAGATTTTGAATGGCTTTAAAATATATATTGTTCCACTTTGACCAAAACGGCATCTATAATCTTATCTTAGTAGTATTTTATAACCTTTCTGATGGTATATATGTATTTTAGACTTTAGCAAAGATTAAAAAATGCGAGTTTGGTGTTGGAAATTATAGAAGTATGTTATCTTCGGGGTAAACTGGAATTTCCTAAAAGAAAGACCATAAAAAATTTAGTTAAGAGTTTGCAATCCATTTTGCACCCAGTTGAACTGTATAGATTTTTTAGAATTTTGAAACCTAAAAATCAAAATTTTTGAAATTGAACTAGAGGTGGGCGATATTTCGATTAACCGAAAAATCGATTAATCGGATTTTGATTAATCGAAAAATAGAAAAATCGATTAATCGGAAAATCGATATATATCGATTAATCGGAAAATTGATTAATCGAAACATCGATTAGTCAAAAAATCGATTAATCGAAAAAAAATCGATTAATCGAATAATCGGAAAATCGATTAATCGAAAAAAAATCGATTAATCGGGATATCGATCAATCGAAAAATCGATTAATCAGAAAATCGAAAAATCGATTAATCGAAATATCGATTAATCGGACAATCGATTAATCGAAAAAAAAATCGAATAATCGAAAAATCGTTTAATGGAAAAATCGATTAATCGGAAAATCGATTAATCGGACAATCGATTAATCGATCTATCTAAAACATCTAATCGATTAATCGATTAATTGATTAATCGATATTTTTTCGATTAATCGATTATTTTGCCCACCCCTACTTGCAATTGTATGGGCCGTGAAATATTTTCGTCCATATTTATTTGGAAAAAAGTTCATTCTAGTCACAGATCATCGTCCCCTTACTTGGTTACTTTCTATTAAAGACCCAGGTAGTAGATTAGCACGATGGCGGCTAAAACTAGGAGAATATCAGTACGAAATAATTTATAAACCGGGAAAAATTAATAAAAACGCTGATGCTTTATCTCGAATAAAAGTAAATCATTTCCAAGAATGCGCAAAGCTTCAAACAAAAGTATCTGTTTTTGCATCAAATGAGACAGATTCCGAAGAACCTATCGAAGAACCTAAAACCTATGACGACGATGTAATAGACGAAGAATATAATAAATTCGTAAGCCTTTACGAAACCAGATCCCTGATCGATTATTCTAAAATCGAAACAACCAACGACCAGCTGTTGGATAAGTCACACAAAAATATTATAACATTCTTTCGACAAAATAAATTAGAAGAACTACATCATAAGATTCTTGACGATATTTTCGAGGAAAACATGGAATTTAATCCAAAACAAATAAATATTTTCTCCAGTAAATCAACAAAAAATCGTAAATATTTCATTATTCCTCTCCCGTTTAACCCAGAAACTGTCATACAACTCCTCTTTTACATTCTCTATACCGGTCAAGACGAACTTGACATCTCTTGTACCTATTTCGTTGAAAACACACTCGAACTTTCTATCCTTGAAATATTTTCGTACATTTTTGCAGACAAAAATATAAAATTAAGTATCTGCCAAAACATCACAACAACCCCTAATGAAGACGAAATACCTCAGATCTTAGATCATTACCATCGCGGAAAAACCAACTTACATCGCGGAATTAACGAGACGTTAAGACGCATAAAAGAAAAATACAATTGGCCAGGCATAATAAAAGCCGTAGAAAACTTTATTAAAAGTTGCGAAACTTGCCAAAAAGTAAAAATCTCTCGTAAAAATCTAAGCAGTCCCCTAGTCGTAACAGAAACGCCCAAAACAACTTTTGAAAGAATAAACATAGACATATTTGAATACCCAACTCGAAATTACGCCCTAACAGTACGTGACGAACTAACAAAATTTACACAAGCTTACCCTATAGAGGATAAGACAGCAAAATCTGTTGTTAATACACTTCTTGTATTTTTTCAACATTATGGAACTCCGTTACGTATACATTGTGACTATGGCCGAGAATTCAAAAACACCTTAATGAATGACCTCTGTGAGCTTTACGATATCAAACTAACTTTCTCTAGCGTAGGACACTCTCAATCAAACGGCTCTGTTGAGAGATTTCACGCGACACTTAGTGAAATGATACGAGCTAATCAAACTGAAAACCCTGACGAACACCCGTTTAATGTTCTTCCTTATGCAACTATATGTTATAACAATACCAAAAACAAAACGCACGGTTTCACGCCTTACGAACTTATTTTTGGAGACACCTCATCTAGACCACCCGAATTCCTATATAATGAAAAACGTCTTATTTCCAAATATATGCAAGATCTAAACAATCGCATGCAATACCTTTATAAAACAGCCCGAGCCAGAACATGTCAACAAAAAGAAAAAGCCAAAGAGCGCTTCGACCAAAATGTTTCTGCTCACCCCTATGAATATAATGTAGGAGATAAGGTATACATTAAAGAATCGCAAATCAAGGACAAAAGCCAAAATAAATTTAACGGTCCATTCGAAATAATCGAAATTTTACAAAATTCAGCAATTCTGATAAACCCCGAATCTAAACAAAAATGTAAAATAAATTTTGACAGACTGAAACCATACTATGAGTAATTTTTCTCTTCTAGGTTCTTGGCACTTTCAACAGCCACTCAGTCCCAATACACTCTAACACCAATAAACAACACCTTAGGAATTTTCTTTCATGAAGAAGCGACCGTAAAAATCTCAAATGATAAATGGACCCTCCTTGTTTACAAAGACCTCGGACCAATCAAAGAAACAATTAGTAATAATGACAAAATATTAGAAAGCTTATTAAACACTATAGACGAAGACGTACCGCGAATGAAAGCCTTTAAGCCGCAAGTTCAAACTCATGTTAGTCTCCTTAAACAAATATCAAACGCCGTTAACCAAAAGTACACTGAAATAATGGCCGACACTAAAAAGTACATTTTTAGAGAAAAACGTGGTATTCTTAATGGTATTGGAACCATTTGGAAATCAATAACTGGTAATCTTGACGCCTCCGATGGTGAATATTTCAACGAGTGCATCGAAAAGTTAACCCACGATGAATACCAAATAGAAAATCTTTTGACAAATCAAATATCTGTAACTACCTTTGTTATCAAAAGCTTTAACGAAACCATTCAAAAACTTCAAATTGACGAGGAAACCTTTAATAATGATATTAAAGAAATTCGCGAATCAATTATGGATATTTCCGATCATCTCAAATTTTATCAATCACAACTCGATATCCTAGACTTGTGCGAATCACTAACAGAAAGCTATTCATTTATCGAAAATACTTTGAACAATGCTATAAACGCTGTTACATTTGCACGTTTAAAAATTTTGCACAGTTCAATCATCACTCCATACGATTTAGTAGACTCATTAAAGCATATATCGCAGTCATTACAGAAGAATAATCTTCCCTTGCCGATATATTATTCAAGCGTAGCTTTTTTTTTGTACTAGAAATACCTTTAGTCGAACCTGAAAAATACACTCCCTATCACTTATATCATATACCGATTCTGGATAATCGAACAGGCCTTCATCACATTTTGTCAATAACTAATAAACTAATTGCGCGAAATGATGATTCTTTACTTTATACAACCATCCGCAATATGAAGTCCTGCAAACCACTAGGCAACCGTATGTTCATCTGTTTCAACATCCTGCCATACCCAATTGATACTGATGCAGTCTGCGAGGCTCAGCTTCTGAAGAGACTTGATCATCTACCCAGAACATGCCAAGTTTTAGTCATTCTTGCCAAAGACTATAACATTCAAGAAATCAGTCAGAATTTATGGTTGATAGCTGTTGCAGACCCTCTGCCCGTCACAATAAAATGTGGATCCAGAGATATAGAGACTCAGATCATCAACACAAATACTTTGATGAAACTTCAACCCGAGTGTAGTGCCTTCGTTGGGAGTACAAGAGTTCGTGCCCAGAAATCAGTTGATGTTTACGACAACGTAACCTACAATTACCACCCAGTCAACATCCCTTTTGACTGCTGTAACCATATGCCAGAGAATATTCACTTACCAGATTTGAAGCCTCTGAAGCTAAACAAAATAGATGTAGAGGACCTGAACATAGCCCAGCACAAGCTAAATCAGTATGCCGATCAGCTGGATCAATTGGTAAATCAGCCGTTCGTGAAAAAACACATAAGTTGGTTCACGATTCTTACAATAACACTCATTATCGCACTGATTGCTTTATACATCTTTTGCAAATGTCGAAGACGAACACGTAACATCAAGATTGGAGTAGCCACTAGCAACGATGACAATCCACCCTCTCCACCTAAAAGAGGATCTAACGTTATACAATGGAGAAGAATAATTCCCAGAAGGAGACCGAGCATCCGCCTTGGCGACCCGATTGAAGAAAGTGAAGAGATTGAACTCAACCTCAATAAGCAGAGGACCTGAAAGTTGTCACCACGCGTCAACTTTCATCTTAATGGGGGAGTTGTTATATCCTTTCTCACGAGCAATGTCACCTTCAAGTATGATGCCCTTGGTTCCCACCGTATCGGATGTCGGTTATCTCAAGGAGACGGCGAGTACCGAGACGCCTCGTCAGCAGAATCTGCCCAGCAAGCAAGTTCCCACTGACGCAGCATTCGTCTTTCATATAAATAGTGTAAATTGTAAATAAAATTATGATTCGTTTTTAAGCTTCTATACTGTTAGTTTAATTTTGATTTTATAAATAAAAATATTTTTTAAAAAGTGAATTTTAAGTCGAGTGATATAACATATATATATATATATATATATATATATATATATATATATATATATATATATATATATATATATATATATATATATATATATATATATATATATATATATATATATATATATATATATATATATATATATATATATATGTATACATATCTATATATATATATATATATATATATATATATATATATATATATATATATATATATATATATATAATTTATATATATAAATATATATATATATATATATATATATATATATATATATATATATATATATATATATATATATATATATATATATATATATATATATATATATATATATATATATATATATATATATATATATATATATATATATATATATATATATATATATATATATATATATATATATATATATATATATATATATATATATATATATATATATATATATATATATATATATATATATATATATATATATATATATATATATATATATATATATATATATATATATATATATATATATATATATATATATATATATATATATATATATATATATATATATATATATATATTCATTCAAGATGACAACCCTAACCTCGTTGTCAAACGAATTTTATTATTTGTGCAATTTCGACTGTATCTGGGACTATTGAAAAGTGCAAATTAAAAAATTTACTAAATCATCAATTTAAAATTCAAAATAGTGCATTTGCACGTTGCAGTGCAACGAGGAAGCATTGAAATGATTTTAATACATGTTTTATCCAAGGTTGCTATGCATTTCTATTCTGCGATTTTGTTCTTTTTTGGGATCATACATGGCGGTGGTTCTGGCCCACTAAGGTTATTAGAAGACTTTTAAATAACCAACTGTGATGTTCTTTTGTTTACAAAAATGCCTGTTAATATAATTTATTAGCATAATACAGTATCTTAACTATTGTGGTTGGCCGCCATCGCCATTGCCGATTTCGGGATAGTGTTTAGAAACAAATGAAATCAGAAACAGAAATGCATAGCAGCCTTGGATAGAACTAGTCGCAAGTTGGTTATTGCTTTACCATTTTACTATGTAGACTCAGTTAAATTTTCTGATATTTTAAGCACTATTAAGTTTAGACGTCGGAAAATATAAACAAAAAAATCTTTAAGTAGAATGTAAATTTTGCTGAGGTATTATAATATAACATAAACGTGTTATTGGTAGGTAAATTTTATACAAATCTAAAATGCAATATTGATTTTTGCGACATTTATTTGATTTAAGCTAGAGTGGTGTAATTTACAATCGCTGCCATTTTTGATCTACCTTTTTTTAATATCTGATGATATGAAACATGATATATTATTCATAGAACTTGTCGTAGAATCGGTATTTTGTAAAATATTTAGGATGTTCTATTTAGAATAACAAAGTTGCAGTGTGACGGTACAACGGTTAAATATCTATGAACCACCATACTCACATGTTCTGAAAAAATATTGCATAATTCGATTCCAAAAATCTGTTGATTCTAAAATTATTGGTTA
This sequence comes from Kuschelorhynchus macadamiae, assembly GCA_030620095.1. NCBI lineage: Eukaryota > Metazoa > Arthropoda > Insecta > Coleoptera > Curculionidae > Kuschelorhynchus > Kuschelorhynchus macadamiae. The sequence goes on from JAUTXW010005511.1 coordinate 1,278,117, forward strand.
TTACTTACATTTTCTCTCGAATCAAATCAGTATATATATTTTTTGTAGACTGAGCATCAGGAAGAATGGATTTTATCGTCAATAAAATTAGAAATGCAGAATGTTTCTTTGCGTTTGGTAAAGTCACATTCCATCCATTCCCCATTAACCTGCATTAATTTTGTCAAATCACATCTTACCGTGGAAACTTTCAGTAATCTTAGTCAAGATATCGATTTAGTGTCACAAGAGATTTTAATTGTAGGTAAGTACGTTAAAAATAAGTTTTATTCTCACCTCTGCCCCATTTACTTTATTGTCATTATTTTATAACTTCTTGTAGAGCGTCTAGATTGATCTATTTTGAAACTAAAATAGTCATACGTTTTGACTTGACCATCATGCGTTAGACGTTAGATCTTAAAAATATTTTGCTAGATACATTTTAAGAAATGTATATTTAAAACGAAACAAGACTCAAAAGTCTTGACTATACCATCCTGTTTTGGACCTTGGATCACTAGAGATATTTCAAGGAGGTTCTATCTCGAAACCAAACAATATTTGACCATCATGTTTTAGTCCTGGAGAAGTCCTTAGAAGATATATTTTAGTAAGTTCTAGAAGAAACTAAGCAAGAATCGTAATATATCTTCACCAGTTTTAAAGGAGATTGTAGAACCACTTAACAAACGATAACTAGAGCAGGATATCAGGAGGGGGGTCTATGGGGTCTGGACCCCAGCGGTAGCTTTTGAAGCTTTCTCTGCGTGATACATTTTCACTCAGTTTAGAAGTTCTTCTTTTCACGTATACAAAACACGATGATCAATATAAGATTGTGAATTTACTTTTGATTAAAAAACTTACCTCGGAGAAAAGTCCGGTTTTGATAGTGAGGGATATTTAAAATTCTCAAAAAAATTAAAGCCAAGTTATGAAATTGTCAACTTATCAAAAATGTAAAAGACAACAAGAGAGAAAAGTTTTCTAAAACATGCCGAGAATATTAAAATGCCTGCAAGACTTAGAGGCTGAATTAAAATTCTGAACGAACAAGAAACCAAGAGAAAGCAGAAAAAACAAGTTCGGCTAGGAGCTGAACAAAAAATCAGAAGAGCATAGAAACTACACTGAAAAAAAATGTGCAACTTTTGTATTGAAATTGTTTTATATCTATTAAAATACTAACATTAATGGACAGGGGGTACATTTATACCCCAATTCCCTGTAAGATAAAACATTAAAAACAAGGTAAAATGTCTTGAAGAAGAAAAGAGTAAACTGAAAATGCAAAATTCTGATAATCCATTAGCAGTTTCTGATATAATGAAACCGTTATCATTTTTTAGTTCCACTTCTTGGACTATGTATATCAGACAATTTAAGGTCTCTAAAATGCTTCGTGAGTAGCAATTTAGTAAGTTACAAACCTTTATTAAAACCGCGATGATGAGAGAAGGTGGACGGGGATGGCGACAAGAGTCTTTGCCCATTTGACGGGCTTCGGACCTTCACCATTACTACTACTACTACTAGTTTCAGATGAGAGAAGGTGGACGGAGATGGCGACAAGAGTCTTTGCTCATTTGACGGGCTTCGGCTCTCCACCATTACTACTACTACTTGTCTCCCGCATGCCTCTTTAGTATAGATATAGAAGATATATTTCTTTGAAAATGGTAGATAATGTTTGATTGTGAAACGAACTTACTTGTGAATAACATTGGACTGGACATTGGGTTACATAGTGTTTATTCCAAGCATGCTCGGGAATATTTGATCTTGATGTCTCTCCCGTTTGCCTGTGTTTACGCTATTCGATAAATCCACGGTAAATAAGACTCTTTGTCACACCTATGTAGTATTTACTGCACTGACGAGGAACTTGATAAATACAGTTCTAAATCACTTTAAACTGTTTTATTCCAAACCAAGTTTCGATATAAGTTTATTATATGGAATGTAAGGTATAACAATATAAAATATTTCAAATAAGTTGTAAAAAAATCCTATGTTATAATTAATTATAATATAAAACTAAGTTAAAATGAATACAAAAATAACAATTAATAGATTGAATGAATGCATGAAATATTGACAAATCTATTTTATTTCGTCTACTCTGTGGTATGCCATTATATATTTTGAATCCATCTTGAATAACTGATTTTTTCCAAGTTTCTTTTTACTGCAGTAGTTTGAAATTGTAAGCAATGTCTGGTATCGTGATTGTGTAAAGTGTCAGGTTTTTTAAATATAATATTTGATTTTTTACCATTGTAAATAATACAATGTATTGAAATGCAAATTTTAAAATTAAGTTTAACCCCTAGGTTAATAGAAGATAAAGTTGAAATTAAATATTTGAATTTAGAATATATTAAAGAATAATATTTGATTTGTAAAATTTTAATGTAATAAAATATCCTATTAACGGAGTTGCAGCGTTTCTTATACTCTGAATACGATTTCCAACATAAGTTTTCATGTATATTTAATCCTAAAAATGTTGTTGTATTTGTATAATTTTGTTATTGTTTATCTTTGTTTTGCTTATTAACGTTCGTCTGTCAAGTTAGCATATTTCCAGATTTGAAAGATGATTTGTTTTAGCCCTTGCTTTGCGGGATCTTTTTTTTTTGTTTTCTTGACATTTAAAAATTGTATTTGTAACTAGGAACGAGGTTTCGCACATTGCAGGACCCAATTAGTATATGTAAACGCACGTAGTCTTAGGACTGGCGCTTGTTACTAGTAAAAAGTTTCTAATCGAATCAAGGTCCAAGCCACAGAAGTTATTTTTTAACTAGGCTGAAAACTAATAGCCTGGTATATTTACTGATGTGAACAATTATAGGACAATCGTAGCATCACTATGTGAGTTTAACAACTGAACTTGAACATTTAATGAAGATGAAATATCGCCGTATAATATAGTTGGATTTACTTAGGATAAGGCGGTAAAGACAATGCAAGTCCCACAAGTAAGTTTTTTGGTTGTGCTTTATTTAACATAGAGCTCTAAATGAAAATATCTGCCTTATCCCCATATTTTATACAGTTCCGTAAAAAAAAATGTTAAATTTTTTCTTTTAAAATTGTTTGCCCCGAAGGAAGCCTATTCTCTATTAGTTGTTCACAGCCATTTAGTTAAATATCCCTGTTAAAGTAGGATAACGTGATGAGAACTAGATTTTCCTGAAAAACTGATATATCCACATTTTTGAATTTTTTTTTGGTAAAATTCAACTTTTGTTTGTCGAATCAAGTGATTAAAAATTTAGTTAGTCCGACAACTTCGGCGTGAAGAAAGTTACAGATTTAAACATTGCTTCAATATTTTTTTACTGCTATGGCTACTGAAAGCCATTTGTTAGAGAGGATAATGAAAAGAAATGCCAATTTCAACAAACATCTGGAATTACTTGTTATTTGCCGGAAGCCTATAAAATAATTTTAATTAAACTTATTGTCAAAATTCAATTACAGAAAGTTAATTTTTATTAAAAAATATGTTACTATATTTATTAAGATCTTCAAGTGGACAATGGCATATATATTTTAAATTAAAAATTACTAGAGACAGCTCTATACATTCGGAATAGCCATCCTAAACAATTATCTAAGGATATTTCGTGAAATGTATGCAGTATTCGGGCAAGTAAATTTTCCGCATTTTTTTTGGAGCTGCAGCACTTCTCCAGTGCAGAATTTAAACTCCCATAGCGATGTTATGATTTTTCCTTGATGTCCCACATCAGTAAATATACAAAATCTCGTTTTCAATACGTTTAATAAATATATTCTGTGGCTTGGACCTTTTACAGCCAAATCTAGTCTTATTCTTGAACTGGGAATTTTCAAAAATGAAAGATTATGCTCTGCTATAAAAATGTATAGTTTAATTTCTGCAGTTTTAAGGTTGTCTTCGAAAACACACTGGCTGATTGTGTTTGAATGCCTTTTAATCGTGTACATTTTAGTCACAATTTTAGCAGTACAGCAAATAATATATTTCTTGTATCACTTTAATTTTAATTACGATCAGCTATATTTAAGCAAAATGTGTTAGCCAGATATATTTCAAAATTAACCAGCTCATGCAACATTCGCCTTATTCATATTGAAGAACCAAATACACCTTTAGGTGGGCCCATCTAATGATCGAGTAAGCTAAATCTTTGATTTTAGTCAAGTACACGTCTAATAACTCGTTTGTTTGATCTTGAAAGAATGTAATTATTTTAAATAGTCTTGACAGTATAAGCTAAGTAAAAAAGTATAATATATGGATAGTTATGTGTACGGGTATTTTAGCATACCCGTAATAACTCCGAAAAAAAAAACAGGAATGTGGGAATTATGTTTGATACCGATTTTATCTCTGGTACACAGTCTCTGACTTCATTATGATGCTACTGCCTACTACTAATTCTACACTTTATTTTTATTTAGATACGCGGTTTCATGGATCTGAATCTAGAACACAGTGCAATGTATTTACCAATATTTTGCAATCCATCAAAAACGCAATAAACAGTAGTGATCTGGTTCAGGCAGAAATTCATTCAAGAAGGCGTCAAGACCATACTAAAGTTACTATTTTGTTAAATAACATGAGGTAAATTTCTCTAAATCTAAACAAAAATGTTTTTTTTGTTATTGTTATTTATTCTAATAATATTAATTTATTTTTGAAAACAAATATTTAAGACTGACGTGACTTTACTATTTAAAATTTTAGGCTAATGGCTATTTTTGACTGGTGGGAAGCAATAAGGGATTATATTTTTCAAGAAATTGATAACGTCCAAGCTAGTCCGGAGCGACAAGTAGTAGGGCGGACACCTGTAAATGCTTCCACTACGTCTTTCGAGTTGAAATTAAATGTAACTGATTCTGAAATGATCTTGGTTGAAAATGCATCTCAGTGGGATTCAAATGCGGTTATCTTAAAGGTAAGTATTGCAAATATCTAAGAAAAATCACGAAATATTTTCAAACATTTTTATAATATAGTTATGACTATACGATTTCTTGTGGGTTATTTTTAACTATTGTAACGGTCGTAATCGATTATTGTCGGTCATCTGACTATCCATCATGGTTTCCCGCGGTTGAATCTTGTTGAAAACCCATACAGGTAGCTTTTCTACAGTGGAGTATGGTTAACCAGAGAAAAACACACAAAGAAAAATAATTTTTGGAAGTAAACGTGTGTCGTAATTTGCATTGTATTCCACATTTTATCCAGCAGCATTTGTAACATCAGTTGTGTATGTTCGAAATTACGTAACTTCGAAATGACAACTTATATACAATTAGGGTATCGATATATTAATTGCGATAGAAGGTAATGTATCAAAGCAGGATCTTTTTTGTATATCTAAAAGGTATCCCAGAATATGTCGCCAATCACTTAAATATAAATACACCAAGTACAAATAATGCTAGTTTGTCATAAAAATGTTTCTCCTAAACTGCTCCCCACAGTTCAGTTCAGTTCAGATGTTCAGTCTTAAACTTATGAGGTCCATTTTTCCAAAATAATTTAGGCATCTTTTGAGTTAACTTAATTATATTTGGATGTTTAATAAATGAACTTACAAAAACATAAGTAGGCAACAGATAGTAAGCCAGGGAAGCCTGAGATAAAGTACTTTTCATATTTGTTACTACAGAACTTCTAGCTTAATAAAAATGTCTTAGCAATGTAGCCATTTTTTTGTCCCGTAGTCAGTTTTAATGATAAAAGGCGTCTTTTAACAATTTCGAAAATTAAGCCATTTTTGATAAAATTTTATGAAATACTGCAGACACCTCAGACTTAATTTTTTTTTTCTGCTAGGTATAAGTGGACCAGATTTTCAAAAATACTATACATTGTTAAGTAACAAAACATATTTTTAGACTGAACATTTCTAGATTTCTGTGAGCGATGACTCGTGCTAAGTGTTTTTTTAATTTGTGTATGATAGTTATCTAAAGGCCCCATAAACCATTTTACCCCAGGGCCTCATGAGATCTAGCTATACGCTATTGGAACATTAGGTATTTTTAACCTTAGCTTATTGTCTTTTTGTACTTCGTCAGTACTTACTGTTCTGTTTTCTATATTACCATAATTATGTTCGTAGGAAAATCATAGTATATTTACATCCGCGGTACATATTTGATAAACAATGACCATCACGCGACCGTTGCCTCCTTCCTATTGGTCATGTGGCCCTAAGTGTTCTATTTTAATGTTCACGGGATCACTAGATCAAATAAAGAATAGACGCGACATTCAGTCATAACTAATGAAATAAAACGAAGGAAAAAGTCATATCGTCGTGCAGGCATTTGTCAGTGAAATACAAAGCATTTGGAAGAGTTGGATGTCATGTGATTTTATTAACACCCTGTAGCCCACAGCTTTATTATAGTGGGATACAATTTACAAAAATTTGATTCAATGTTGAAAAATATAAAACCACCTATTTGTATGTTATATTAATAAAATGTTTATTTTTTTGCGAATTATATTAAAATAAAACATAAATTAACCGAGGCTGGTTTAGGAATAAATAAATATTGCATTTCTTGTCTTGTACACTTCAAAAACGAATTTTTACTTGCCTGTTGAAAACACATCAATATATTCCTATAATACATTTTCAATAAAAAATAGATAAATAGTTGTCTATCAAAGTTATGTTTGGTTTAGTATTGTAATATACTGTAATTTATTATAAATAATAAAAAGACAATTGAATTTATTGTTTCTAAAAATTGTAAAGATTGGTAAATTAGCTTTACCCGGAATATCCCTTGTAATGGATTCTATTCTATTTATTGACGGAATGAAATATAACATAATTTGTATAATATGTACTTTGCATATTGATGGAAAACTACGTGTTGAACTAAACTGCGTCATGGTTTACTTTTCTTTTTAAAAGAAAGGATTCATAACGAGGGAAGTTCCGGGTAAAGCTAATTTACCGATTTTTTATATAATTAATTTATTTTTCTATTTTTAATATCATTATTATATATTTACATATTCTGTAAAAAAATAGATTATGTCATTTATTGTTTTCCTCTATAAAAAGGTTTAATTTCAGAAAATGGAATTTTGCCGAATTTATTAATCATTTTGTTTTGCCACATAGGATTCGCACTGAAATGTTATCAGTTTATCCTTCACATTTGATTATTATGTAAAATGTCAAATCAATTACATAAGTAGTCTTTCTTCTCTGATTTTTTTAACAATTTGTTAGACCGTCATTTTGTTTTTTATAGTGGCTTCACACCAAAATTTACCTGGTAATTTTTGGACAAAATTTGAGATCCATTAGATAAGTTAGTTTCTTAATAATAATTTTCAACATTTTATTAGCCACAATATTGGATTTTTACCAAAATGTTACCATTTGACCCCAATAATATGACCATTGGTTTTTCAGCAAATTCGATTAAGTAGTTTTTGGGCGATGCCGCGTCGAGACAGACCGACGGAAATGGGAAAACATGTTTTTCGGTGTCTAGGGACCCTAAAATGCCGAGATTTGCAAAAATCTCGAAGTGTGATTTTTTCACGAATACAAAACTTCCCACTTACGAGGGAAATAATAAGGCTTAATATGAGTTGACTAAAATTTCGTTAAACTACTTTCCTACATAAAAATCACTTAAAATTCACCGAACAGACACTTTGCTTATAGTTTGCATATTACTTGCTGGGCGGCGCTGTTATATTTCGCCTTAGAAATATTGTTTTTATTAACAAATCCTTAATTTTGGAAATTCGATTCTCGTTTTCTAAGAAGCACACATAGTATAGACGAAATACGTAATAATTATATCTTTGCCACAATATATATTTTATTTAGCCTTTTGAATTTGTTTTTATAATCTTGGCTCCTGAAATAATCATAATAGAGTACTCTTTTCTTTTATACTTTTTAAATATACTATAGTAATGACATTCGTGTTATTATGTATTTCAAAATAAAATGATATACTTTTAACACTATATTTAACAGTTTTAAGATTCATTTTTTCTTAAACATCTTATTAAAAAAAGAAATAGGGTTCAGCTTGTATAAGCCATTGAAAATAAAAAAATTCTGGTAATTTAATTGATAATGATAATATGTAAGTTTTGCTAGATTTTTTTTTATTTTAGAGCACCACTGTAGTAAAATACAGACCCAATCATCATGAAAAGCCATTGTCATGTAGTCTCAATAATTGTGAAATGTTTTCTTGCCTTCTGGGAAAAGAAAATGAGACCGCTCTTTCAATTATAGATCCTGTAACCCTTAATCTCGATTTGGTTAAAGACGGGCTACTCGAAGTTCAGCTGCAGTTTCTAACTGTCCGTTTATCATACCATGACATGTGTATGTTCAGGTAATCGTTTTATTGGAACCTTTCAAATATGTATATTTTCTGGGCGAGGGGTAAATAATTTATATTTTTTTGCTTCGTCGTAAATATATACCTATCGCTAATTATATGATACAACTTTCACAAAATATCGTAAAATATCACCGTAAAGATATCATAATCATGTAGAATCAATATGACCATCAGTATTATTTAGACCACATTTAAATAAGCTGTTAAAGTGTACATGTCACAATTATACAAGGTTTTGAATAAGGTGATTTTAGGATATTGCGTGTTTAGCGCAGTTATAAAAGGGAGTGATTACTTTCAAAAGTTTTTCTAAATACAGTTTTATATTTAAAAAGGCAGGGACAGTTTTAAAAATAAATGCTTATTTTGTCAGATATAGTTTTTATTCACCATAATAAAGTTGTCATTTAATGACAAGCTAAGAAGACTAATGTTATTTGTAGATTTTTATAATTTGTTTAGCAATAAATTTCTTTGCCATGATATTTTCCGGCATTTCGTGTCCTAGCAATATGTCATAAAGGCCTAAAACAAAGATAAACTATATATATACATATATATATATATATATATATATATATATATATATATATATATATATATATATATATATATATATACATATATATATATATATATATATATATATATATATATATATATATATATATATATATATATATATATATATATATATATATATATATATATATATATATATATATATATATATATATATATATATATATATATATATATATATATATATATATATAGTAAATATTTTATTTTCTTGGGGTATAGGTCCGTTAATAAAAACATTAGTGACCTAGATTTTTCAAGTCACATATATTGTCAAATTTGAAAAAATATTTTGACGTTTCGGCAGGATACCCTTGTCTTTTTCAAAAGCAAACAAGAAAAACGAAATGAATTTGCTATTAGACTTAGATATCGTAAAGTTTGTAACTTACCATGATATAAAAGATATAACGATAATAATATTTTCAGAACTTATCACGTTTTATTTCGTCAATTAATACGAAAGACTATTACTTGCAAATTGTGTTGTCTTTCCTGTTGCAAAATATATTGTTACCGTTAAACGTGTAAATAGTGCTTCTTAAAAGCAAAACGCTTCTTAACTGAAATGCTGTCAAATTCGCTCAATAAATAATACGTCATTTTGGCGGAGAATTAGTTTTTAGTGGTAATACTTGATAAAATCCATCCTTTACTTATTTAGCTGACTTTTAATTTGCTATTGAGTAGTAAAAATGCCAAAAAAGGTTGGTACTCGCATAACTGCTTTCTTTTTTTCGCTATGGCGTTTAATCTGAGGAAAGGACTCCTTCATGTAATGTTTACTACATTAAGGAGATTTCTTTTTTACCATTTGTTCTGCAATATTTTAGGCAAATGTTAGATTCATTGCCGAAACAATTGCTGTCTCGAAGAGAAAAACAGATGACACAAAGTTTCAAAAGCCATATTCGGACTTTGACCAGTTTAGGTTTTAAGTATGAAGACTGTGTACAAGCTATGGAGTTATGCGAAAATAGATTGGACGACGCTGCGATTTGGTTAACTCAAAATGTCTCAGATTTTAGGGATACTAGTCGTCTTCAGGTACACAATATTGAGGTATGTTTTTCTGTTAAAGTTAAATGTGTAGTTTGGCTTATGGTATCTAGATTTTAATTTAAACATTCAAATGATTAAGTCCTTTTTCGCTTTCTTTTTAAGTTACATTTGTATAGACATGCATATATTTCTATTAAAGTTTTTTCTCACCATGCCACATATTTGTTGAAACAGATCACTGTGGAAAGTAATTGTGATCTATCCCGACAAAATATAAATTTAACCTGTTGCTGCAAGAAAATGTTACTTTTGACAGGTTTTTTAACGTCAATAACAAAAGATATCAAAGATATTGTAAACTGTTAAACAGTATACTAAATATTAAAGCGGCACCAGTTAGTGGAGAGGAAGATGTGATAATGTTGTTCCAGCGTGGCTTGAACTTTCTCAACGCGTTCCGGGGTTTTGGAGGCTATATGTATCCAAAAGTGTTTGCGGTGATTGTCGAAGTAATTATCCAGAATGGATACCAACAATCCCGGATATTCAACTGCGATGCACATTGCTACCCCGCATATCATCGACACAGGAATTAAGCTCGTCGTTATATCTGCAGAATCAAAGTCATCTTCCATTTTCCTTCCAAGGTAAACCCTGTGACTGTTTCTTACAGGATAGTTTTTCAGCATCTAAAAATATTAATATGACAGTGAAAAGACTCCGTATAACAAACTAATGTTATCTAAAGAAAATATTTAAATTATTCTAAGTTAAATTTATGTTAGGGTAGCTAGAAAATTAAAAACGTAACCAATTTTCCCCACAACCGAATATTCACAAATGCATCAAATGACATTTATGTGTTTAAAATATATGTATAGGTATTTGTTAATTTATTAGAGTTGGTCGAAGAAATGTAAAGATTTAATTTTTTTACAGTTCCTTTATTTTTCAGTCTTAATATTTCTTGCTTTTAATATTATAAGCAGAACCATAACGTTTTTATTAGTTTGGCTCGCTGTTTCAGTATGTTTTACTGATATAGCAATTATCCGTTTTTCTGAAATTTTTGATTTTAAGGTGCACTTAAATTAAGAATTCTTGGAATTGAACCGTGTCAAAATGGTATCACTTTCCAACGTTTCGCCTTTGATTGCGCGAGGAATCTTTGCTCCACGAGATCGGTACATTGAAAACTTCCGTTCTATGTGCACCTAAATTAGTTTATTTTTTTATGGTTATACATGCCGCAATGTTGAGGAGATTGGTATATTTTTGATATCAGAGTTAAAAAACAACATTAAAAATATTGATCGAGATTAATTCTTTTTTTAGGTGAAAGCCAACTGCATATCGCTCTGTATAATAGACGACTGTGGCGATTCAGATGTTCCCTTACTAGAACTGTCATTTTCTGACTTCGAGTTGAATCAGGTAATACCAAAGATAGATGTGAACAATCCAGCGTCATCGTGTGCCAACTTACACTGTTCTCTGGCTGGTAATTATTATAACAGGGTTTTGTCTGGATGGGAACCCATTATTGAACCATGGATGTAAGTTTATATTTTTTTTGGGATGGGGTTTCTTGGAAATAAGCCAATTTGTTTAAATATTCAAAAATTGTTTTTTGCATTGACGAATCTAAAACAAGGAGTTCGGTACATTGCTTTTTTTACATTTTTATTTGTCTTTACATATATATTTAATTATATTATTTACAATAAAAAAAAAATTATTTAAGAACGTAATTCATTAAAATTTATAAAGTACCAATACACAGTTTGCAAGTATTCACATATATTCTGCATCAGTTATCTCTATGCCTGACTGTTATGAGAAATATATTTTGCTTAAACTGTTTATGTCTTTTTTATCATTGACGGTGTTGGGATTTTTTTGACTTTTTTTGGTGTTTACTTTAATTTTTATAATTATTGTTTTGGTGTAAATAAAAATATGTTTTTTTCTTTGAGTTTTCATTGTTTATATATATATATATATATATATATATAGATTTATATATATATATATATATATATATATATATATATATATATATATATATATATATATATATATATATATATATATATATATATATATATATATATATATATATATATATATATTTATATATATATATATATATATATATATATATATATATATATATATACTGTCTTATCCAAATTAAGTGTCCACCATTAGTAACTTTGTTATTAGTAAAGATACGAAATTGTTTAAATAAGCAAACTATTAGCATTTTCAACGCTCTTTAAGATGGAATCACTAAAAAAACAATTGAGCATCGCGTTTTCGAGTTTAGACAAGAAATACAATGTTTTTAAATGGAAACCCCTGTATATTATATTTTTTTCTGTTAAAGCTTGAAATTTTAAACAAAAAAGGTTATAAGGAAATTTTTCTTAAAACCAAAAATAACATTGATATTACAGTTTCTAAAAATTAACAGCAAAAGCTAGAACAGCAAAGTATCTTAATTTTACAAACATCGATTATAAGAAAACAAAACAACTAATTTTTTCTTAGAAGGTGCTCAAATACACCGCCCCGTTCTTCGATACATTTTTGTGCTCGTTTCTGAACTGCTCGAACTGCCTTTAGTATGGTTCTACCATCTATCTGGTGTATCTTTTCCCTAACTGCAGCCTTTAAATCGTTAACGTCTTCGTACCTTTGCTTGTAAATTTGATCCTTTAAATATCCCCATAAAAAGAAATCAGGAGGGGTCATGTCTGGTGAACGCGGGGGCCACTGAATGGGGCCATTTGTCCCTATCCACTGAGCATTAAAAAAAGTACTTAGAAGTTGATAAGTACCTCTGTAGTTGTGCGCAGGTGCGCCATCTTGTTGAAAATGCAGATTCTGTCTACTTATGAGATCCAGTTCATCTAAGAAATTATTCAGAATTTCACTCATAAATGCCACATACCTTTCACCGGTTAGACTGCCTTCATAAAAAAAAGGACCAACAATTCTTGACCCAATTAAACCGCACCAAACGTTAAAACTGAAACGGACTTGTGGAGCTCTTGGATGTACTAACAAAAGATTTTCCCTTGACCAGTAATGATGATTTTTTCTATTGTACATTCCGGAATTTGAAAAATTGGATTCATCGGTCCATAAAATATAACGGAAGTTATTTACATTTTGGCGACAAAAGTTAAGGTACCATTCGCAAAAAACAATTCTTCTCTCTGGATCTCCTGGCAAAAGCGCTTGAACTGGTCGGTACTTATAAGGAATAAATTTGTATTTTTTTAAAATCCTATGCACACTGCCATAACTAAAATTCGAGTCTTTGACAATATCTGGTATGGAATTCTCAGGGTAGGCTTCAAAATATGCAATAACTGCAATTTCTGTGGCCTCGCTTATTATAAAATCCTTTTTTGCCCTGGTTTTAGCAAAAACAGTATCATTGGCTCTAAATTTTCGGTATAATCTCAGAAAATATCTCTCATGCGGTTGAATGCGAAGTGGATATAATTCAGCATAGTATTCTTTTGCCCTCAAAGATGATTTTCTGCACACTAAGTAAGATTCCAACATATCACACTTTTCTTCATGGGTAAAAACCATTCTTTTTTTGAGATTAGTAACTGACACAACAAAACTGATTAATTACTGACAGAATATAGGGAACAACGACGAAAAGTAAACAAATTTTGACAGAAAGCGTTATCATTGTTTTCCAAAGCCTCCTCGATACTTAGAACTGATATCCTCTAATCCATCACATATCTTAATTCGAAACATGGCGTGGCTTTCATAGCGAGCCTTCTTATTATTTTTGCAGTTAATTTTTAGAAACTGTAATATCAATGTTATTTTTGGTTTTAAGAAAAATGTCCTTATAACCTTTTTTGTTTAAAATTTCAAGCTTTAACAGAAAAAAATATAATATAGAGGGGTTTCCATTTAAAAACATTGTATTTCTTGTCTAAACTCGAAAACGCGATGCTCAATTGTTTTTTTAGTGATTCCATCTTAAAGAGCGTTGAAAATGCTAATAGTTTGCTTATTTAAACAATTTAACAAAGTTACTAATGGTGGACACTTAATTTGGATAAGCCTGTATATATATATATATATATATATATATATATATATATATATATATATATATATATATATATATATATATATATATATATATATATATATATATATATATATATATATATATATATATATATATATATATATATATATATATTTAATGAATTTATTTTCTTTCTTGGGTATAGGTTTGGTGAAATTAATGGTAAATTTTTTTTTTTTTTCCTCCACTAGCTCGACGTTTCGCTTCTTGTTTGGAAGCTTTTTCAAGAGCTTTTTTATTTTATTTCATCTAAAAATTTTATGAACAGATAAAACTAGAACATTTTTTAAATTACAGTGCGTTAAAATGTTTACAATGTACACAACGAACAACATCTATAAACCTTGTCACATAATAATTTATACATTCAAAACTCATAATAAAATAAGACATTTATAGGTAAAAGTTCTTTAAGTTAAAATAAATATATGTACTATACCTTGGAAATAGCACCAGTTCAGGTGAGCATTTTTAATGTTTCTAACCGATGGACAATAAAATCATAAATTCCAATTTATAAAAACCTATTTTCTTGCCATGTTTTTATTCTTTCAAATATTAAAAACGTATATATTTTATTTTATATAGTGGATGGTTGAAGACATTTAGAACTCCGATGTTTACAAGTGTTGTTCAAATTGTAAATTATAATGTTGGAAAGTTGTTATTAAAAATTTTGTTTTTTTTTTTTTTTTTTATTATATTATTTAGTGTATATCAGTTAATTTTATATATTTATTTAATTAAGTTATTATATTTGACTTAGATTCTGAATGTCCTTCTTATCATTTACTACATTAGGTTCTTTCTTTATTTGATACATTTCCTTGAAAGCTAATTTATGATAATTTCGATCTTGACATAAAATTTTTGTTTCAGCAAAGTTAAATTCATGATTTTCGCTTTTTTCGTGTTTATGTAAGGCAGTAGATGCGTTCTTTGTATATTTATGGCCGTTTAAACGATTTTCTAAATACTGCGTTGTCATGCCTATGTACTTTTTTGGACAATTTATGCAAGGCACAGAATAAATAACATTCGATCTTTTCTTTTTTGGAATTTCACTCTTTAGAGGGGTGTATAGGTTTGTTAATAAATTGTGTGATTTATGGCATATAATTATGTCATATTTAGATAATGTGTATTTTAATTTTTCTGACAAACCATCTGTGTATGGCATTGAAATGAATCTAGTGTTTCTTGTACTCTTTTGTTTGTTATTCTGTACTCTGCTATTATAGAATTTATATGTTCGTTGTTTAAAAATGCGTTTTATTTGTTTTAAAGGAAAATGATTTTTTTCTAGGATGTCTTGAACTTTTTTTAGAGCATATGGTCGAAATTCTGGAGAAGTGAGAGCAATAGCTCTATCAGTTAGTCCAATTATAACACTGTTTTTTTGAGATTTTGGGTGGTGGGAATTAAAATTTAAGTAACGACCTGAACAAGTTTTTTTTGTAAACCATTTGGTTTTGATCTTATTTTGGACCTTTATTAAGGTTAAATCAAGAAAATTAATTTCGTTATTATCTTCTAATTCAAAGGTCCAAAATAAGATCAAAACCAAATGGTTTACAAAAAAAACTTGTTCAGGTCGTTACTTAAATTTTAATTCCCACCACCCAAAATCTCAAAAAAACAGTGTTATAATTGGACTAACTGATAGAGCTATTGCTCTCACTTCTCCAGAATTTCGACCAGATGCTCTAAAAAAAGTTCAAGACATCCTAGAAAAAAATCATTTTCCTTTAAAACAAATAAAACGCATTTTTAAACAACGAACATATAAATTCTATAATAGCAGAGTACAGAATAACAAACAAAAGAGTACAAGAAACACTAGATTCATTTCAATGCCATACACAGATGGTTTGTCAGAAAAATTAAAATACACATTATCTAAATATGACATAATTATATGCCATAAATCACACAATTTATTAACAAACCTATACACCCCTCTAAAGAGTGAAATTCCAAAAAAGAAAAGATCGAATGTTATTTATTCTGTGCCTTGCATAAATTGTCCAAAAAAGTACATAGGCATGACAACGCAGTATTTAGAAAATCGTTTAAACGGCCATAAATATACAAAGAACGCATCTACTGCCTTACATAAACACGAAAAAAGCGAAAATCATGAATTTAACTTTGCTGAAACAAAAATTTTATGTCAAGATCGAAATTATCATAAATTAGCTTTCAAGGAAATGTATCAAATAAAGAAAGAACCTAATGTAGTAAATGATAAGAAGGACATTCAGAATCTAAGTCAAATTTATCATAACTTAATTAAATAAATATATAAAATTAACTGATATACACTAAATAATATAAAAAAAAAAAAAAACAAAATTTTTAATAACAACTTTCCAACATTATAATTTACAATTTGAACAACACTTGTAAACATCGGAGTTCTAAATGTCTTCAACCATCCACTATATAAAATAAAATATATGCGTTTTTAATATTTGAAAGAATAAAAACATGGCAAGAAAATAGGTTTTTATAAATTGGAATTTATGATTTTATTGTCCATCGGTTAGAAACATTAAAAATGCTCACCTGAACTGGTGCTATTTCCAAGGTATAGTACATATATTTATTTTAACTTAAAGAACTTTTACCTATAAATGTCTTATTTTATTATGAGTTTTGAATGTATAAATTATTATGTGACAAGGTTTATAGATGTTGTTCGTTGTGTACATTGTAAACATTTTAACGCACTGTAATTTAAAAAATGTTCTAGTTTTATCTGTTCATAAAATTTTTAGATGAAATAAAATAAAAAAGCTCTTGAAAAAGCTTCCAAACAAGAAGCGAAACGTCGAGCTAGTGGAGGGAAAAAAAAAAAATTTATCATTAATTTCACCAAACCTATACCCAAGAAAGAAAATAAATTCATTAAATATGGAATATGGTTTAAGAAAAGTTGAAAATTAATATATATATATATATATATATATATATATATATATATAGAGATGCTCATTTTTGTACTTTCTAATTGTCATTTGTTTATTTTCTTTAGCAATATACAATATTTTTTAAAATCTCTAAAATCAAAACTTGTACAACAGATTATATTTTAAACGCTTGAAATATAATCAGACACCCTGTACACATTATGTATATAAAAACTCAACGAAAACTGTGTGTGTATTTATTAGATTACTTATATGAACATAAATAGATTTTTACGAGCAAAATAAATGGGTACTTAAAATCATTTTTGAATTACTCAAGTGTTTTTAATACTGAAATGCCTGATTTCGAAAATTATTCAATTATTTATAAATACTGAACTAAAAGTACTTAAGTCCTAAAAATACGTAAGTACTTCCACAAAGTACTTTAAGTAGATTAAGATTTTGCAGTACATTTTGTTAAGTAATAAATAACACTTAACCCAAATTTGAAATTGTAAGTACCAGTTCAAGTACTTTTCCGAAAAAGTAGTAAATACATTGTCTCAAGTAAGGCTAATTTAAAAGTACTTAAGTAAAATAATTACAGTATTAAAAGTACTCATTATTTTAATTTAAGTACCTACATTTTTGTATTCAGTACCTCAGCTCTACGGGAAATGCTAACTAGTCGAAACGTTAGAACTACAAGAAAAGGTGAAGAAAACAAGAATAAAGACAATGCAAGTCTGTCATGTAAGTTCATTTTACAGTTTACATATGCATATATTTATTTGGTAATAACTTAATACATATTATATAAACTGCATTTCAAAAGTTTTCCACCCCTTCATATTCAGATAAATGCAAATATGCTCTGCTTCAAGACCATATATTTTCATTACTAATTGATCCATCCAAGAAAATAAAAAACACAGTGTCCGCAATAATTTAACGCATGGGCCGAAGTTACGACAAATTAGATTTTGGTCCATTTTTTATTTATTTCATGTTTTAGTGTAGGTTTTACTTTATTCAGCAACCCAATTGAGGTAGATATTCTCAAAGATTAGCATACAAGAAACTTTATTTTGTAGGCCTTCTTCAGTACATACTACATTATTAAATTCAGTTGGGAGGCAACTGTCATTAATCACTTGCACAAACATTGTTATTTGTTAAAAATCTAAATAAAAAAGTAAGTTTGCCCTAGATAGTTCGAATAGTTTATTAGAGTAAAACATTAACATATCCCTACATTTTTAACGGACGCTGACAGAGGTTGTCAGTGTAAAGTAAATTTCGATTTTTTTCTGCGGCATATTACTCTTTGTAGACTGAAATTAGTAACAATTTCATTAATTACCTTTTAGCTGATCCAATTTTCTTATATTAATGTGTTAAAGTAGATTAATTTAGTCATATTTTGCGAAAAACTAACGATAATAAGTGTGCGCCTATTTAAACCTTTAGAAATTTTGCATCAGTATTGCGGGTGCGCGTCTATTGTCGGCACTGTCCTGATAAAGTCACTATAGGTCGAATCTCGTACCAGCGCATCCTATCTCAGGAATCTCAAGTACAAGAGGTAATAATTTACTTGTAAGTAAATAATTACTGTAATTCTTACTTCTAAGTTGCAACCGAAGAATAAAGGCTGGTAACATTAGACGATAACTTTTTCTACTCTGCAACGACAAGTTTTACTTTATAGTAATACCTTATAGGAGTACATTTGGAAGTAATGCAGTAGTCGCTACAAGGTTTAGGAAAGTACTGATACTTAAAAGTTGTAATTTATTAAATAGATTAGAAACAACAACTTTGAAAAATTACTATTATGTGACGGAAAAGAAATGACGACCTTGGAGTCAATGCCGTAAGTAGTTGCTTGGCATTAGTAATTATGTAATTACTTTACATAGAAAATTACTCTAAAGTATTATTCACAGTAACAAATACATACATAATACTTAAAAACGTGTAACTCAAAGTTTTTATTGGTATATAGTAGAAATATTAGTAATAAATACGTAAAAACCCTTAAAGAGTAATAGTGGAAACAGTTATAGCTACTTTAGTGCTAGCTGGGTATATATATATATATATATATATATATATATATATATATATATATATATATATATATATATATATATATATATATATATATATATATATATATATATATATATATATATTAATTTATAATATGTTAGTGTAGATTTTGCTTAAATTTTGAATGTCTGATTTTGAGTTGACCGAATTTGTATTCTTTTTTATAAAGATCATTTCCAAAATTTCTCTTTTTTCTTTATGTAGTTCTGTCTTTAATATGCGAGTTTCTTTAAAATTAAATTTACGATTGTTTTGGGATTCGTGTTTAGTTAATGCTGTTTGGTTTTTCTTGTCGTATTTGTGGCCGTTTATCCTGTTTTCCAGATATTGAGTTGATTGTCCTATATATACTCCATTACAATTTGTGCACGGGATTTCATAAACTATGTGTGTTTTTTATTTTTTGGGGTTTTTGCTTTAAGTTTACTATAGTTAGATTTAAGTAAATTGTTTGCTTTATGACTCATTGAAATATTATGTTTTTTGAAAAAAGATTGTAGATTTTCAGACAAACCGGTGACATAGGGAAGAGTTAAATAATTTTTTTTTTGTTTAGGTTATTATGTTGTACGTCGATATCCTGTACTTTGTTATTATGAATTTTCCTCTATATAAAAAAAAAAAATATATATATATATATATATATATATATATATATATATATATATATATATATATATATATATATATATATATATATATATATATATATATATATATATATATATATATATATATATATATATATATATAAATACATATATATATATATATATATATATATATATAAATATATATATATATATATATATATATATATATATATATATATATATATATATATACAGTGTGTCCCAGATTCGCTTTTCTATACAGGGATCTCGGCTCTTATACCTACAGCAAAGGTTAAATGGGGAAAGTTTTAGAGGAAACTTACGTATACGCCATCTTAACAACTTTCATTTTTCTTATGGCCGCCATATTGGATTTTTCGATTTTTGGAAACAGCCTAAAATTTCCAGTCTAGTGATATCTCACAAGTGCATCAAAGATTTTAGTATCATCGAAATATTACACTTCGTAAAGTTAGGTTTCAGTTTTTTCTTAGGAGGCCATGATTGATCTGTAACAAAATCGGATTTAGACTTTGACGTTAGGTTAAATAGTTGAAAGTATCAAAGCTGTGTTTTAATAAGTAGTTGGTACGCTTTTATCCCAATAAAATCATAAATCTGACAGATAAATTGTCAAAACCTATAGAAAATGGCAGGCATTCCGTACTCGAATGAAGAAAAGGTTGACATGTTAGCTCTGTACTTTCAATCATACAGAAACGCCGACGCTACCTCAGCAAGGTATTTGGAGATGTACCTCGAACGACGGCAGCCTCATAAAACCCAATTCAGGAAAATCGTAGTTAATTTAATTAACCATGGTGCCTTCGAACAGCCTAGAAGCGGATACAATAATAACAATGAAAATGGAGACAGAAACATTTTACAAGCTATCAACGAAAACCCTAGTGCATCGGTAAGAACTGTAGAACAGGAAAATAATGTGCCAAAATCACAGTACAGAGAGTTTTAAAAAAGAATAAGTACCATCCATACAAACCCATAATAGTACAAGGACCTAAGGAAACTGATTTTCCAAGACGACTACAGTTCTGTGAGTGGTATACTAGGAGATGTAATGAAAATCCTGATTTTGTAAATCATGTCTTGTGGTCCGATGAGAGCAGGTTCACGAATTGTGGAGTATTTAATAGACACAACCGTCATCATTGGGCTGTGCAAAATCCTCACGAAGTAGCAGAGAGACGTCTACAGATCAGATTTGGAAGTAACGTTTGGTGTGGGATCATTGGTAAGTTAATCTAACCAATCTTTTTTTAAATAGGCACCAAATGATGGTCAAATAATAATCTTTTTTTTTTTTTCGTTTAGTTCTTTAATGATACTAAAAGGGTATAATCTAATAAAAAAAAGTAAACCGTTCTACTCTAGTCAACTTACTTTTTTGATATTGTATTACATTTTTATTCAATCATTTTGTATTGTAGTTTCGAAGAACCTATAAAAATAGAATTGGGTTCTATAAATTTATTAACACTTTATTTAAATTTTCTGCAGATTTAGCTAATTCTCCAAAATTACTTTGATTGTCTGAATTTAATGATTTATTAATACCCGGGAAGCCTAGTTCTTGCGTTATGAAAAAAATACCATATTAATCAAATGTAGAATTATTTTTCGATTTTCATTATGATTTATAGAAAGGCGTTCAGCTGTATTTCCGAATAATTTAAATTTTAAAGCGCAAGGGTTTTGTTCTTTTGATATTTCATGTTTTATTAAGGCACCGTGTACTTCTTTAAAATTATTATATCACTGAAATAAATTGATTTAGTATTTCTGAAATTAATATGCAATATCAACAAAATAATTTATTACGGCTATTACTTCCCTCTAACTAAATATGTTTTTCTTTTTCATAATAAAGCTGAATAGGTTTCAACTGTATACAAGCTCATTCATTACGGAATGTTTCGATAATTATTTTTGGAAAGAAAATATCTACTTTTTAATAAAGATAATTTTCCCTTTATAATTTATAGTTTCTAGTACCACCCGGCCGACCCTGCCGCCCTTGACTGTTGGGCACCTATTTATAAATTATTATTATCATTTTCAGGAAATCGACTTATTGGACCAGTTGTGTTTGACTACAACATAAACGGGCAGAGGTACCTAGAGCTTTTGCGAAACTAGGTTGTACCAGTCTTACGAGCTATTCTAACGGAAGAGGAATTAAGAAGAACTTGGTGTCAACAAGACAGATGTCCGGCTCACAATACTATTCAAGTCAGGAACTTCTTAAGAGAGCAGTGTGACGAAAGAATAATTTCTTTAAATGGTCCAATATCTTGGCCTCCTAGATCCCCTGACCTGTGAAATGAAATCTGTGAATTTGATCCCCCCGTGACCATAGAAATCCTGAGATAAAGAGTTCTGGACACATTTAGAAATATTAACTGAAATACACTTACCAGGGTTATACGAAAAACAGTCACCAATTGTCAAAAATGTCTCGATGCAAATGGACATCATTTTGCAGATTTGTAAATTAATGTTACCCACTTACAAAGTAGTTAAAACTCATTTAGATTTTTTAAGTCGTTATTTACGTTCATGTTGTATTGAAAATTCAATGCGTTCAATACATTACTTACTGATTAATGTAATCTTGTGACAAATAAATCATGGCCTTTTTTAAAAACATTGAAACCTAATTTACGAAGTGTGATATTTTGATGACACTAAAATCTTTAATGCACTTGTGAGATATCACTAGACTGAAAATTTTAGGCTTTTTCCGAAAATCGAAAAATCCAATATGGCGGTCATAAGAAAAATTAAAGTTGAGGCGGGTTGCGGGTTAACAAAAAACAATGAAGACGTGTCGTATACGCCATCTTATTTGTCTTAAAAATGTGTCCGAATAATGTCACATTTTGACAGCTGTCAAATTTACCGTTCTGGATATACTGGCGAAAAACGAAATCCGCCATTTTCGGTTTTTTGCCGATATTTCCCAAACTTATTGATCGATCGTAAATCTGAAGCCAGATATCGAATGCAATAAGTTTCCTCTAAAACTTTCCCCATTCAACCTTTGCTGTAGGTATAATAGGAGCCGAGATCCCTATATAGAGAAGCGAATCTGGGACACGCTGTATACCGGGTGGTCCTTTTAAAGTGTTACAAAGCGAGATAACGGCTCATTGAAAATAAATGAAATTTCTAGGGATGCAATGGGTCGTTGGGGGATATTTTTTGATGGGGTAAGTATTGTTTTAACCCTTTCCATTATTTAGGTGTGGGGGTAACTTTCAAATGTTAAATAAAAAAGTGCAGTTTTTTTTTCAGATTCGTAATCTCCAGAAAAACTACGGTATAATCGATGAGTCATTTAATGTCAATGTCACTAAGCTAAATTCAACAAAATTAAAAACAAAATCAACAGAAGAAAAAACTTTATTAGGTACATAATTTTATTTTTTTCAGATGTTCAAAATGACGGCCATTTTGTTCTAAACATTTATCAACTCTCTTTCGAAAAGAATTCCGCACTCTGAATAACATATCTGGGTTGATTTCATGAACTGCACGCGTAATCCTTTCTCTCATATCTTCGGCTGTAGTTGGAGCAGTCACCATGACTTTTTCTTTGACAAAACCCTACAAGAAAAATTAAAGGGGGGTTACGTCTGGCGATCTTCCAGGCCAATTTACTGGTCCCCCACGTTCAATCCATTTGTTAGGGTAAGTGTCATTCAATATACCACGTGCTTCTCGACAGTAATGTGGTGGTGCGCCGTCTTGTTGAAACTTTACGTTGTTGCTCTGGAATATTTGGCATCAATCTTTGCAAGTCATTTTGAAGGAAATCGCAGTATCGATGTCCATTAAGATTACCATCGAAAAAATGAGGTCCAATAACAACATCGCCAAATATCCCACACCAAGTATTTATCGACCAAGGGTTTTGATTAGCGACTGTTCGCATCCAGTGTGGATTTTCTTCAACCCAATAATGCATATTGTGACGATTGACTTGATCATGGTTAGTGAATGTTGCTTCGTCAGAAAATATTATGTTTTCCAGTGAGTTGTTTTCATTGATCCATAGTCGAAACCACCGACAAAATTGCACCCGTCTCTCGAAGTCCTGTCCATACAATTCTTGATGTAAGGTAATATGGTAAGGATGAAATTTAAAATTGTGCAAAATCTTGAGAACGGATGTTTTACACATCCCGGCGTCTTTGGATAGTTCTCGGGAACCAATATGAGGGTTGAGAGCTACTGTTCCCAAAACTCGTACCGCCATGTCCACGTTCGTTTTGGTTTTCCTCCTGCTGCGTTTTCTGGATGAGAGTTGGCCGGTCTGGCGACTCCTAGTCTCTAATCGTTTGAACGTCATGTGAGATTTTGGTGGTAAGTGGGGAAATCTTACCGCCCAACGTTCAGAAGCATTGCGATAGTTTTTTCTACATTCTTCGAGAATTAATAACGTGTCAACTTGGCAGTGGAATTCATTCATTTTAATTACTGGCAATATCATAACATGTCAAGTCATTCGTTGCCATGATAACTGCAATAGTGGCGGCTGGTGAATCATCGCTGCAGTGCCGCAGAGCTCCCAAAAAAATCAGGAAAAAAATAATTAACTACATAATCTAACCAAAATACCGTATTTTTTTACCCAGTTGACATCGTAATTCTCGGAGGATGTAGAAAAAACGAAAATGCTTCTGAACAAAATGGTTGTCATTTCAAACACCTATTATAACAAAATCATGTACCTAATATCAGTTTTTTCTTCTGTTGAATTTCTTTTTAATTTTTGACATTAAATTATTCATTGATTATAACGTAGTTTTTTCTGGAGATTACGAATCTGGAAAGAAAACTGCACCTTTCCATTTAATATTTAAAAGTTACCCCCCACCCCTAAAAAGTGGTGACTGCTGCAACTACAGCCGAAGACATGAGAGAAAGGATCACGCGTGCACTTCGTGAAATCACCCAAGATATGTTACTTCAGAGTGCGGAATTCTTTTCGTAAGAGACTTGATAAATGTTTAGAACAAAATGGCCGTCATTTTGAACATCTGATAAAATAAAATCATGTACCTAATATCAGTTTTTTCTTCTGTTGATTTTCTTTTTAATTTTGTTGAATTTATCGTAGTGACATTGACATTGACATTAAATTATTCATTGATTATAACGTAGTTTTTTCTGGAGAATACGAATTTGAAAAAAAACTGCTCCTTTCCATTTAACATTTAAAAGTTACTCCCCACCCCTAAACAGTGGCAAGGGTTAAAACATTACTTACTCCGTCAAAAAATGTCGCCCAACGACCCTTTGTATCCCTAGAAATTTCATTTATTTTCAATCAGCCGTTTTCTCAATATCGCTTTGTAACACTTTAAAAGGACCACCCGGTATATATATATATATATATATATATATATATATATATATATATATATATATATATATAAAAACTTTTTTTTCTGGGTGTCTCGAAACTGACTTATTATAGTCAGTATATGGCAGATTTATTGTTAACACATAAATAGTCTTGTCGCAGGAAGTTTAAAATTAGTATAGGAGATTCTGATTCTCTAATAGTATATGTATATAAAATGACATCAAGATTTATTTAAATGTTGTAAAAATAAAGAAGCAGCAAATTTATTTTGCGTTATCTGTAAAAAATTTATTCACCCCAGTTGTTGGAAGAGAACCAACAACATATTGGAGATTGTAACAGATAACCTTGTTTGGTCTTCAGCAGAGTGCCGTAACGTGGCGGCTAATTATGATAATGATAATATAATAGAGGAACTAAGACAAATAATCGCTGAATTAAAAACTGAGGTATAGGAAAAAAATAAGTATATTAAGAGACTTAAACGAGTCTATAGCGTTTGAAGAGGAAGCATCTACGTGTGAATCTCAACTTTTAGATGATATAGAGAAGCAAAAGCTATTGATCCGAGACCTAAAAGGTAAGATTGAACAAGAAAATTAGAAACCATATCTGGCAACTATTTCAACTCAAACTTTAAAGGTACCAACAAATGATTGCCTGGCACAAACCGAAGTGAATCAGATAGCAAGGGCTATCCAAACAATTCAAACATCGAATAAAGATTCGCAAATTCAGACGGATGGACAGTCAGCCACCACTGTTGGTTCGCAAACTATATTGGTAGGCCATTCAAATGGATAGTCTTTTCAAAGTGAATTTTTGGTGAGTGATTTGAAGCAGGAAATTTGTGAATTGACTGCCTTAAATAAGAATATGCTGACGACGATTGAGACACTGTCTGTGGAAAATGACATGTATGCTAAGGAAGTGAAAAAGTTGCAAAATGATCTGTTTCGGTTTATCTCTAGTGAGAGTAGTAAAAAACCTCAAGTGAATGTGGAGGCTCTCCTAAACAATCAGAGTAATCTAGTGTTTTCACAGACTGGAAAATTCAAAAATCCTAGCTGCAGGAAGATACTAGTGTACGGTACGAAATTTTCGGTTAGTCTAAGGTATTTATTAGCCAATAACTCGTACAAGGTGTATTAAAATCGGGTGCTTATTTGAGAAAATTGTCTAAATCTTTATTTGAGCACATTAAGGAATATGGACAAAATGATTTGGTTTTATTTATGGTGAACCTGAATAGTCAGACCACTTTACAAATTAATTATTTGGAACATATTTTAGCCGTAGGAAAATTTACTAATCTCATAATGTGTTATAAGTATGATCAAACTTTAGCAGGTAAAAATGTATTTGTTAGTATAAATAGATATGTTAGCTCGTTTGTAAGCGTCGTTTTTTTGGTATTAATGGTGGATATAAGTATTGTCATAGTTCCTTATCAAGATTGTTTTTTGAATATATCTGTAAAAATTCTATACATTGCAGGTTGGTTCTTAAAACTATACCACTTAAAGGTTTTTGTAAGGAAACTGTGGATAATGTTGAAGACGAGGTTAGTGAGAAAAGTTCTCATAAAAATTTTTTAGACCAAGATCAAGGTATACAAAATCCGACCTAACGATATTTTTGTTACATATTCAATCCCTGCGTCATAAAACTGATGAAACAGATTTGTTGTTGAGTGATATATTCTATCCAGATTTCGTTTTCTTTACTGAGCACTAGTTAAGGGAGAAGGAATGTGTATTTTTGGAATATTATACTGTTTTATCAGGGTTCTGTAGGTCAAATGCAATGCATGGTAGCACGTTGATATTGGCGCACCAGAGAATGTTGGAGACTTATTGTTTGACTGAAGCGGATAGGTATAATGATCTAGTGGTAGAGAAGGAATTTTGAATGAATGAAATGATTGCCTGGCACAAACCGAAGTGAATCAGATAGCAAGGGCTATCCAAACAATTCAAACATCGAATAAAGATTCGCAAATTCAGACGGATGGACAGTCAGCCACCACTGTTGGTTCGCAAACTATATTGGTAGGCCATTCAAATGGATAGTCTTTTCAAAGTGAATTTTTGGTGAGTGATTTGAAGCAGGAAATTTGTGAATTGACTGCCTTAAATAAGAATATGCTGACGACGATTGAGACACTGTCTGTGGAAAATGACATGTATGCTAAGGAAGTGAAAAAGTTGCAAAATGATCTGTTTCGGTTTATCTCTAGTGAGAGTAGTAAAAAACCTCAAGTGAATGTGGAGGCTCTCCTAAACAATCAGAGTAATCTAGTGTTTTCACAGACTGGAAAATTCAAAAATCCTAGCTGCAGGAAGATACTAGTGTACGGTACGAAATTTTCGGTTAGTCTAAGGTATTTATTAGCCAATAACTCGTACAAGGTGTATTAAAATCGGGTGCTTATTTGAGAAAATTGTCTAAATCTTTATTTGAGCACATTAAGGAATATGGACAAAATGATTTGGTTTTATTTATGGTGAACCTGAATAGTCAGACCACTTTACAAATTAATTATTTGGAACATATTTTAGCCGTAGGAAAATTTACTAATCTCATAATGTGTTATAAGTATGATCAAACTTTAGCAGGTAAAAATGTATTTGTTAGTATAAATAGATATGTTAGCTCGTTTGTAAGCGTCGTTTTTTTGGTATTAATGGTGGATATAAGTATTGTCATAGTTCCTTATCAAGATTGTTTTTTGAATATATCTGTAAAAATTCTATACATTGCAGGTTGGTTCTTAAAACTATACCACTTAAAGGTTTTTGTAAGGAAACTGT
This sequence comes from Kuschelorhynchus macadamiae, assembly GCA_030620095.1. NCBI lineage: Eukaryota > Metazoa > Arthropoda > Insecta > Coleoptera > Curculionidae > Kuschelorhynchus > Kuschelorhynchus macadamiae. The sequence goes on from JAUTXW010005511.1 coordinate 1,306,076, forward strand.
GGATAATGTTGAAGACGAGGTTAGTGAGAAAAGTTCTCATAAAAATTTTTTAGACCAAGATCAAGGTATACAAAATCCGACCTAACGATATTTTTGTTACATATTCAATCCCTGCGTCATAAAACTGATGAAACAGATTTGTTGTTGAGTGATATATTCTATCCAGATTTCGTTTTCTTTACTGAGCACTAGTTAAGGGAGAAGGAATGTGTATTTTTGGAGTATTATACTGTTTTATCAGGGTTCTGTAGGTCAAATGCAATGCATGGTAGCACGTTGATATTGGCGCACCAGAGAATGTTGGAGACTTATTGTTTGACTGAAGCGGATAGGTATAATGATCTAGTGGTAGAGAAGGAATTTTGAATGAATGAATGAATTTTCGATTGTCTGTTGTTTGCACCCCTTTTATTACATTTTGTGTATTTATAGACCTGCTTCAAGCAATGTTAATATGTTTATTTGTAGATTGGAGAGTCTTTTATCTCTTTTGGCCTTCGATTGCTTTAATAATTTTAGCAGGCGATCTTAACATTAATTATCTGGACAGAGATACTATTGCAACTCAGGCTTTACTCAATTTATTTCTTTCTTTCAACCTGAGAATGCATGTTAATCAGCCCACTCGCGTAACGGCGAATTCTTCTACAGTATTGGATTATGTTTGTTCCAACCTGAAGGATGATAGAGTAGAGTGTAAAACTGTTAGTGCAGGTCTCTGTGACCTTGAGAGAATCCTCTGTAAGAGACCCATTAACGGTAATAAAATGAAGTCATTAAAAGTACGTAAAAGGATATATTCATCTGAGAATTTTAGTAAATTTGTAGGTCAATGTGAGGTGTGAATTGAACCGAAGTTACTATGTATCGGGATCTTCTGGAGCGTTTTCATTTCCTCTTGATGGGTATTTTAATAAATCATTTCCGGTTAAAAATGTAAAATCTATGAAAAAAAAGCGGTGGTTTACAAAGGCTTTAAAGGTTTCAGCGAGAAATATGCGTTCCTTGCATTATATCAAGAAATTTTTTCTAGATAACTCAAATTTCGTATTTTTCTTTATTAGATATCGTAAAATATACATACGAACTATCAGGGCAGCAAAGGAGTTATATTTTAAGAATAGGTTAGGTACTTCTAAAAATAAGCAAAAGGAAACATGGAGGGTGGTTAATAAACTGAGAGCAAAATCGCGTTCTTCACGTATAGATTCTAAATTTAATCAGTTTTATTGTTTAATAGCTTTTGATTTGTGTAGTAAACATAGTGCAATAAGAGACCCTCGAGATTATCTAGGTCATGTGAGTATTCAGGAATAATTCTTTGTTCCTACAACTGTCCAAGAAATTAAAGACACTTTTAAAGAATTAAAAAATAAAAATGCTGCAGGATAGGATGAAATTTCATTAAAAGTGTTTCTTCATTTACTGGATAGGGTCATAGAAGGATTTTCAGATGCTATTAATCATTCTTTTCAGCTTGGTATTTTTCTTAATACTTTTAAATTAGCAAAAGTGTTACCATTACACAAGGGTGTTCATTGTGCCTCAGCTTCAAATTTTAGACCTATTTTTCTGTTGCCTACTCTATCAAAAATAATAGAAAAACTAGTTAAAGTTAGGTTAGCCAGTTTCTTGAGCAAACATGAAATATTTTGAGAAGAACAGTTTGGTTTTAGGAAGTCTAATGGTACGAACGACGCAATTTTTTCATTTTTAGAAAAAATATATTTAGGATTGAATAACAATAAGGTGGCCTCAGCAGTGTTTTGTGTTTTGTCAAAAGCTTTTGACGGTGTAACTCATAGGATACTGTTGTGGAAAATGGAAAAGTATGAAGTGAGGGGTAGAGCTCTAGACTGGTTATAGACGTATCTTAGGGGTCGTACTCAGAAAGTCTTTTTTAATGATGCATACTCTGAGGAGCGGGAGATAAAAATTTTGGTGTACCCCAAGGCTCGATCTTGGGACCTTTGTTGTTTCTGTTGTACATTAAAGATCTGCCTAGTATCAACATAAGTGGTTATTTCAGATTATATGCAGATGATGCCACTATTCTTTGGGTAAATAAAGACAAATCAACTTCATAATGACATTGGTAGATACATGGCAAGGGTAAAATAATGGACTGATTCGAACTGTTTAACTTGTGTCAAAAACTATATATATATATATATATATATATATATATATATATATATATATATATATTTTTTTTTTTTTCATCCCATCCTGCAGCATTTTTATTTTTTAATTCTTTAAAAATGTCTTTAATTTCTTGGACAGTTGTAGGAACAAAGAAGAATGATTCCTGAATATTCACATGACCTAGATAATCTCTAGGGTCTCCTATTGCACTAAGTTTACTACACAAATCAAAAGCTATTGAACAATAAAACTGATAAAATTCATCGGGATTTAATTTAGAATCTATACGCGAATTTTCTCTCAGTTCATTAACCACCCTCCATGTTTCCTTTTGCTTATTTTTAGAAGTACCTAACCTATCCTTAAAATATAACTCCTTTGTTGCCCTGATAGTATATTTTACGATATCTAATAAAGAAAAATACGAAATTTGAGTTATCTAGAAAAAATTTCTTGATATAATGCAAGGAACGCATATTCCTCGTTGAAACCTTTGAAGCCTTTGTAAACCACGGCTTTTTTTCTTAGATTACATTTTTAACTGGATATGATTTATTAAAAATACCCATCAAGAGCAAATGAAAACGCTCCAGAAGATCCCGATACATAGTAACTTCGGTCAATACAAATTTACTAAAATTCTCAGATAGTATATCCTTTTACGTACTTTTAATGACTTCATTTTATTACCGTTATTGGGCATCTTACAGAGTATATATATATATATATATATATATATATATATATATATATATATATATATATATATATATATATATATATATATATATATATATATATATATATATATATATATATATATATATATATATATATATATATATATATATATATATATATATATATATATATATATATATATATATATATATATATATATATATATATATATATATATATATATATATATATATATATATATATATATATATATATATATATATATATATATATATATATATATATATATATATATATATATATATATATATATATATATATATATATATATATATATATATATATATATATATATATATATATATATATATATATATATATATATATATATATATATATATATGTATATATATATATATATATATATATATATATATATATATATATACCGGGTGGTCGAAATTGGTCTGTTTTAACAGAGAAAACCTATTTCCTGACTAGATAGAGCAAAACTGACTTAGGTGTCATGGGCTCGATTTCTGAGAAATGTTTAATGGCAAAAACCGCCTGCCGATATTTTCACTGCCAACTGAGATATAGGGCGTTTTTCAATTTTCGGCCATTTTGAAAATTGTCCATAACTTTTTTATTTTGCGGAATATTAACATTCTGCAAAGACATTCTAAAGGCACTTTTTTATGTGCAATCCAGTGGCGTACTCAGATTTTTTCTATAGTTGTCTGTTTTATCATAAATAGGCAAAACTTTTTTTTTTCAAATGGAAATCATAGTTGGCTATAAATTATAAAAAATGCTCGCGTTTAGCCCTTTTCAGTGATATAAAGTTGTAGGTACTTATTTTCAAAAATAACGAAAATATTAGGTGTTTTTGGTTTACATCGAAGTAGGCCTTGGAATAATGACGCGCGTTCAATATTTTGAATATATTGCTGTCAGATTACTGTAGTCTGGTGTAATTATTGCGTTTTGGTGTTATCTTTATAAAGTTGTGTTAAGTTGCTGACAAAATATGTTTGAGAATTATGAAAAGTATGATATGTTAAAATGTTACATATTATCTAACGAAGTTCCTGAAGCAGCTAGTGAATTATATTTTAATACATTTCCCGAGCGACGTCAACCGGATAACCGAATTTATCAAACATTAAAAAGTAATTTAGTAAATTACGGAAGTTTTAAAAAGTTAAGAACAAGACATTATGAACTAAAGGAAGAAAAGGAAATCCAGCAGCTAAATATAATTGGTGAGGTATTAGATCATCCTGGCACCTCCTCTCGAACATTGGCTAATATAACGAATGTTCCAAAGACCACCGTTTTAAAAATACTCAAAAAACATAAATTCAAACCGTACAGAACGAGAAGAGTTCATCAACTCCGTGAAGGGGACGCCGCTAGAAGATTGAGATTTTGTCAGTGGTATGAGCAAAAATTCATGGAGAATGAGAATTTTCCATTAAATATTATTTGGAGTGATGAATCCAGAGTAGATACTTCTGGTATATTTAATAGATATAATTCATATCACTGGTCCACTGAAAATCCACACGTAGTTGTGCAACAAGACCGGCAAGGTCGGTGTGGATTCAATATATGGGTGGGGATATTCCGAGGAAGATTTGTGGGACCTTATTTTTACGATGGAAATTTAACTGCAGATGATTATGTAAATATTTTGCGCACATATATTGTCCCTTTGTTGGAAGACATACCTTTAGCTGATGCCAGAAATATCTACTATCAACAAGATGGTTGTCCCCCGCACAATGCAAGGATCACAACTGATCTTTTAAACTTCGAATTTCGAGAAAATTGGATTGGTACGTGGGGCCCCATACCTTGGCCTGCTAGGTCCTGTGACTTAACTCCCTTAGATTTTTTTTTGTGGGGAAGATTGAAGGACTTGATATTTAAAGGAAGAACCTTTCACACAAAAGAAGAATTGCAAGAGGCCACTAGGCAAGCTTTTGCATCTATTAGCCCAGTTGAACTAATAAATAGTTGCAACTCGGTACGCAAAAGATGCTTAGTTTGTATTCAACAGGGAGGGGCTCAATTTGAACAACTTCTCTAAATATATTTATCAGAAACCTATCTAACTAAATACCTAGATTTTCATAATTATTTTTTATTTTCACTTGTAGCTGTAAATAGTAGTTTAGTTTGTTAATTTTGTTCAACTTTGCTATGTAAACAAAAAAAAATAAAAAAAATTAATAATAAATAATTAAAATAACGTTAGCTAGTGTTATTTAAAGTTGTGTTTAAGTTGCTAACAAACTATAAATCTTAACAATACATAATTGAGATATTGTCATCACAAATCAAAGCCTACTTCGATGTAAACCAAAAACACCTAATATTTTCGTTATTTTTGAAAATAAGTACCTACAACTTTATATCACTGAAAAGGGCTAAACGCGAGCATTTTTTATAATTTATAGCCAACTATGATTTCCATTTGAAAAAAAAAAGTTTTGCCTATTTATGATAAAACGGACAACTATAGAAAAAATCTGAGTATGCCACTGGATTGCACATAAAAAAGTGCCTTTAGAATGTCTTTGCAGAATGTTAATATTCCGCAAAATAAAAAAGTTATGGACAATTTTCAAAATGGCCGAAAATTGAAAAACGCCCTATATCTCAGTTGGCAGTGAAAATATCGGCAGGCGGTTTTTGCCATTAAACATTTCTCAGAAATCGAGCCCATGACACCTAAGTCAGTTTTGCTCTATCTAGTCAGGAAATAGGTTTTCTCTGTTAAAACAGACCAATTACGACCACCCTGTACATATATATATATATATATATATATATATATATATATATATATATATATATATATATATATATATATATATATATATATATATATATATATATATATATATATATATATATATATATATATATATATATATATATATATATATATATATATATATATATATATATATATATATATATATATATATATATATATATATATATATATATATATATATATATATATATATATATATATATATATATATATATATATAGCTATATGAATCTATATATATATATATATATATATATATATATATATATATATATATTCTAGTCTAAAATTTGAAGCTGAGGCACAATGAACACCCTTGTGTAATGGTAACACTTTTGCTAATTTAAAAGTATTAAGAAAAATACCAAGCTGAAAAGAATGATTAATAGCATCTGAAAATCCTTCTATGACCCTATCCAGTAAATGAAGAAACACTTTTAATGAAATTTCATCCTATCCTGCAGCATTTTTATTTTTTAATTTTTTAAAAGTGTCTTTAATTTCTTAGACAGTTGTAGGAACAAAGAATTATTCCTGAATACTCACATGACCTAGATAATCTCGAGGGTCTCTTATTGCACTAAGTTTACTACACAAATCAAAAGCTATTGAATAATAAAACTGATTAAAATATATTAAAAATATGACTAAATTAATCTGCTTTAACACATTAATATAAGAAAATTGGATCAGCTAAAAGGTTAATTAATGAAATTGTTATTAATTTCAGTCTACGAAGAGTAATATGCCGCAGAAAAAAATCGAAATTTACTTTATAGTGACAACTTCTGTCAACGTCCGTTGAAAATGTAGGGATATGTTAATGTTTTACTCTAATATAACTATTCGAACTATCTAGTGCAAACTTACTTTTTCATTTAGATTTTTAACAAATAACAATGTTTGTGCAAGTGATTAATGACAGTTGTCTCCCAACTAAATTTAGTAATGTAGTATGTACTGAAGAAGGCCTACAAATTAAAGTTTCTTTTATGCTAATCTTTGAGAATATCTACCTCAAATTGGGGTGCTGAATAAAGCAAAACCTACACTAAGACATGAAACAAATAAAAAATGGGCCAAAATCTTATTTGATATAACTTCGGCCCATGCGTTAAATTATTGCGGGTGCTGTGTAACTTATGACTCATACATGGGGGGAAAAATCAACTGTACTAAACTTTCCTTTTATTATGAAAAACAAAATATCTGCGTTAAAAAGTATTGTGTCCCTTCATAAGACTCAATAGAAATAAGATCACATATGTTAAAAAAAAGGATTATGTCAACGCATAGCAGGGCTACTACAGACAGTTAACTGGAATACTCTATTGTAATCTACTTGCGTTACATAATGTTTACGCATAGTTTATAACAATGTTTTGGAAGTTATTTCAATGGGCGGTTTTACTACAAAGTTTTCAAACTGGAATTAATTCGAGTTGAGGAGCAGTGGCAGCTCTGTTTTTTTGACATGTTTTTTTATTTTCTTGGATGGATCAGTTAGTACTAAAAGTATATGGTCTTGAAGCAGAGCATATTTGCATTGTATCTTATAAAGGGGTGGAAAACGTTTGAAAAGCAATTTATATAATATGTACTAAGTTATTACCAAATAACTATATGCATATGTAAACTGTAAAATGAACTTACTTGTCAGACTTGCATTGTCTTTATTCTTGATTTCTTCACGTTTCTTCTAGTTCTAACGTTTCGACTATTTAGCATCTCGAGTAGAGCTGAGGTACTGAATACAAAAATGTAGGTACTTAAGGCTGAACTGAACACAGCAAACAAAATATCAGCGACAAGGTCAAGTCACGTTCAAAGTAATATGAAAAGGTACTGACGTGTTGCAAAATACAAATATAACACTGAAAAAAACTGGGGCTAACAGAATAAATTACAATTATTATTTGAGCGGCGGCGCCTCGGATAATATTTAGGAATTCACTTGCTTATGGCTGTCCGTAGGACGAAGTCGTGGGAGAGGGGAGAAATTATTTTAATTTGTATAAAGGGAAGACTTATTTTAATTGTTGAATTTTATTATGTTAATTGAACATGTAAAACAGATAAAGGGAGGATCTATAGATCCCGTTCAGGAAGAGAGGGCGAATTACTATTTTCAACTGATACAGTGCTTTCGTTTATACATAAAATTGTATTCGATGCCCCTTTCGCCCCTTCTAAATCCGCCAGTGAATTTATCAGCTTTGCTTTCGATGTGCGGATTGTTATTCGTTATTCCCTCGTTCGATTTTCGTTTGATTTCGATCTACGATTTGCGAATTTATAATAAAATTTATCAGTGTTTTTGTGATTTTTACTTCCCTCGTAAAAGAGAGATACCTATTGTAATCATGAAAAAATTACCCTCCAAAATGTTTGCACTCTTCACCTAGAGGCCGTAAAACATATTTTCTTCATTCCATCGGTCTGTCTGTTTGTTCGAAGCATAGCTAAAAAATTACTCACACGATTGACTTGTTGACAAATGTTGGTTAAAAATTAAGGGTCAGTGGAGATGACTTGGTAATATTTTCGTATAGTATGGCGGAAAAAAATGGCAGCCTAGCGTTATGAAATTGTTACTAAAAAAATAACTGACTAAACAAAATGGCGGCCTAATAAAATATTAAAAATATCAACCTGGAAAAACTACTTGGATTGATTTCCAATTTTGTGCGAGAATTAAGTGTGATATAGAGTGAACAGTTAAAATTGTGGTACGAATTCAAGAAAATGGCGGTGAAATGTTTTTGTAATCGTGAAAATATCACCCTCTCAGATTTTACATATCTTCATGTTTTAGCGTCCCTAGATTCCAAAAATTATGTTTGCTTTATTCTGTGGGGCTATTGGTCGGTGTATCTGTCAGTTCGCAGCATAGCTAAAAGCTATTTACCCGGTTGACTTCAGGTAGTCAAAAACTAATGATGACCTGATAACATTCTGGTAAAATTCCAATTATGGCCAAACAAAATGGCGGTTTGGTGAAATAATTTACCTCAAATTGTTACAAAATCAAGTGTGTGAACTGTTAACATTTTGGTCCAAATCCAAGATAGAATTCAAACTCTATGCAAGTATTAAATGGGATTTAGACACAAACTGATGAAATTGTGGTACAAATTCAAGACATAGGAACAAAATAAATGTAGTGTAGGAATAAACTGATCGAATTCAAAAAGATGGGACAAAATAGCGGTCTCAAAAAATAACTATGTGTGGAACTAAATTGGGTCACACTTTATTATTCCTAATAAAAGGAAAGATTTAGAACGAGCAAAGTTATGGGTAAAGGAAATTTACCGATTTTTATAATCATGCCACATAAATATTCTAACTGAAAGTTACGCCTGGAAGTAGACGAAAAAGTTTAAAACGAAAAATGATTATGCTAAAGCAAGTACGTAATTACTATTATATTATGTTAGAATATTAGATAATGTACATCAGGGTTACCGGTTTTCGCTGGTTTTACGGCGTAATTCCCTTATTATCGATGAGAGAGAATTGCGGTTTTACTTTTTTGTAAAATGAAACACGCCATAAACAAACTTTTCATAGCTCTCTTCGATTCTCAGATACAAGGTGAAGTTAAAATCATCGCAATTTGAGACCTCCCGCATTTTTCGATCATGTTTTACCTTATCGAAAAAATAAAAGCTATATTATGTTATATAGTTTCTTACGGATTTTTCAAAATTTAACCCTTATAGGGGTGAAATATGTCTATATATTGTTTACAATATCCCTTTACCTGAAAAATATTTTAAAGACGATTCTTTCGTCAAAAATAATTATCCAAATATATATTTTAGAATTTTTTAAAATTCCACTCTTAACCGGATAAAACGGAGTTATTTTTATTGCCCCATATAACAGCTAATATATTGTATTATTAACACAATACGTACGCTATACAGATTAAGTATTGAAGGCGCAAAATTTTTTTCTAAAAAATATAAGTTGGGCTTAATCGACGTTTTAGAGTCCCTAGAATACGAAAAATATATTTTTAGAACAAAATTTTATGATATCTTTTCGATTGTGTGCGACTGTGTATATGTAAACAAAATTTGCGCGAACCAACGATAATTTGAGAACGGTCAAACCGGTTCCCTTAAAATTTGAACCAAAAGTAGTCTAGGTTAGTGTCTCGCGGGGATTAAATTTTGGGTGTCACGGACGTAGATTTTCGATATTTTTAGGGGTATAAAAATAAAAAAAACATAAAAGGAGAACGCAACAGTCAAATTGAAAACTATGAATAGTTGGGTTTAATGTTCTGACATTGAAACATTGTGTGTGTGTCAAAAATGACGAAACGTCAATTTTTGTATATACAAAATAATGTTTTGTCCATTATACAGCGTAGTCCTGTGAACAAGATACATTATGCAAATATCGGTGTAAAACATGTCAAACTTCTTTTTTTTCCTTAGTAGATTTCTGGGCTTTGAAAGAAACCTCGTTAATAATTTTATTTTTTGACAATGTATATTGCTGATTTTCTATAAAAACTTTTTGAAATCGGAGTCAAACTAATAAAGACAGCAAATAGACATTATACTCATGGTACTAGATTCAAGACACGCATACATATATGTCTTGTTGCGCAGTGATGAAGAATTAGTTTGACGCTGACTTCAAAAAGTCAAATTTTTAAGATGGAATAAAATCTTTTTTACTTTTTATTTTTTTAGGTCAGTTTTTTATATTTTTTTTACATAACATAATAAATTAATCCTTTGTTTAGCATTTTGCTAGCTTAGAAGAAAAATGTTTCTTATGAATCGAAAGCTCTCACTCATAGTAGTCAATAAATGTAAAAAAATACTACTTAAAAAACATTGAGAAGTCAAAAAATTATATTTTATTCCATCAAAGAAATTTGACTCCAACTAAGACCTAATTAGTGTTTAATGTCACCAACAAAATTTACAGTTTCTATTAGTTTGACGCCGACTTCATGAAGTTAAATTTCCAAGATTGTATTATTGGATTAAGATTTGTAATTACCTAGCGAAATAACCTGACCAGGAAAATTACTGCTTCCCATTAGATCAGGGCTCTACCTCCAGCTATGTCAAAATTACATTTTTTGATTAATTACAGTTTCATGCTCCAAATTTCAATATATATTAAACCATTTAAAAGTTTGTGCGAAAACTCTCTGGCAGAAAATAATTTAAAGTGGCGTCATTACTCCATTTTTACTTCTTTGAATACATTTTCTATGGAATAACCCCGGTACCACACTAAAAACTTCTTTAAAAAAATCTATGTTGGCCACAATCTCCCCGAAGTAATCGGTGTACTTAAAATCACATTAACTAATATGAATAAAGGATATCTTGACATGCATAGAAAATCAGCAATCCCAACGGTTAAAAATTAAAATAGTAAAATTGCACTTTGTATCCCTGAAAACCGCATAAACTTTTTGTGCCAAGAATTATTTGCTATGTTAAAAACATTTATACTTATGACACCAGAAATATCATTACTAGGTAATGAATCATACCCCCCACCCTTTCATGCGCTAAATTTTAAGGCAATATACTAAAGCAATTTAAAGTTACCGCGGGAAGGGATTCAAAATGGCGCTATGCCGCCATTTTTTTTTTCAGTGCTTACTATACCCCTGTACTCTTCTGAATACTTCCTGAAAAATGTATTCAAATCGGTCAATGTATCACTAAGTGTAATCGAGGTTCATACATAAATAATCGGTAAAATTCTTTTACCCGGAACTTCACTCGTTATGATTTTTTGTTGAAAATAGTGAAATGAGACCCAATTCGGTTCAGTAAATAGTCACAATATGTGTTACATATACTGTCGTTTCAAACATTTTTATTGTGCGCCATTTTGCTCTATCATATTGCATTCCTACCAATGTTTTACCAGTTTTTTTCTACCTATGCTACAATTGACTTTGGGGCATAATTTAAAATAAACTGAATGAGTAGTTTCCACATTGTCAAATACCGCCATTTTGTTACGTCATATTGAATTCGTACCAGTTTATCCCATTTCACATTTAATTTTCTTTAACTTCGTACCACAACTGCACCAAGTTATCTCTATATCACACTTAATTCTTGCACAAAAATTAAAGTTCATTTAATGAATAGTATTTTCAGGCTGGTTTTATAAATATTTTATTAGGCCGCTATTTTGTTTTGCTATCTTGAATTCATATCGAAATGTTACCAGTTCATTTCTATGTAACACTTAATTTTTTGTGCAAAATTGGATAATTATTTTTTTTAGTAATAATGTTATTGACATTGTTCAGCCATATTGGATTCTTACCAAAATATAACCAGCTCATCCCCCTATGACTCCTAATTTTTGATCAAAAAAAAAAATCGTAAGTAGTCTTTAAGATATGCCGCGAACTGACAGCCATACAGACAGACCGACAGACGAGCCGACGGAATTAATAAAACATATTTTTGGCATATAGAGACGCTAAATCGTAAAAATATGTAAAACCTGAGAGGGTGTTTTTTCACGATTAGGAGCATTTTATTGGGCCGCTATTTTATTCGGTCTTCTTGAATTAGTACCACAATTTCACTAGATGATCCCTATACCAAAATTAATTATGGCACACAATTTGAAACCAATTCATTTTAATTTTTAAATATTTCATTAGTCCGCCATTTTGTTCCGCCATCTTGGATTCGTTCCAAAATTTTACCATTTGATTTCAACATACTGCTTTAATGTGGGCGCAAAACTTGAGATAAATTGGATAAGTAGTTTTTTAATATTAATTTTTTTAACATTTCACTAGGGTGCCATTTTGTTTCGCCATATTGGATTTTTACCAAAATATTACTAGATCATCCCAGAGGACCCTTAATTTTTGATCAAAATTTGAACTCAATCGGATAAGTGGTCTTTAAGCTATGTCGCGAACTGACAGACAAACAGACATTCCGACAGATGGACCGACGGAATTGATAAAACATATTTTCAGCATCTAGGGACACTAAAACGTGAAGATATGTAAAACCTGAAATCGTGAATTTTTCACGATTACAAACATTTTATTTGGCCGCCATTTTGTTTGGCCATCTTCAATTAGTACCACAATTTCACTAGTTGGTCCCTACACCACAATTATTTATTCAGCTGCCATTTTGTTCCGTCATCTTGGATTCGTTTAAAATGTTACCAGTTGATTCTAACATAATATTTTGATTTTTGTGCTAAATTTGAGGTAAATTGGATAAGCAGTTTTTTAATAATATATTTTTTAACATTTCACTAGACCGCCATTTTGTTTGGTCATATTGGATTTTTACCAAAAATTACCAGGCTCTCACCATGTCAATCGGGTAAGTAGTTTTTTAGTTATGCCGCGAACAGATAGACCGACGGAATGTTATGGCATCTAGGGACCCTGAAACGTGAAGATCTGAAAAAATCTCGTAGGATGATTATTTTACGATTACAATACTTCCTTTTTTGAAGTCGGTACCAATTCAGTTATATCCAGATTGAATTAGATCCGCAATCGGGTAAGTAGTTTTTTAGCTATGCCGCGAACAGACAGACAGACAGACCGACGGAATGTTATGGCACCTAGGAACCCTGAAACATCCCTGAAATATCCAGATTGAATTAGATCCGACATATTTTTAATTTGGGTTAAATTTTACTGTAAAATATATTTACATTAATTCGTTAATAAAGCACCCCGATTCGTAAACAAAACTTTAATGAAGAATATACGCCACAAATAAATAAAACTTAAAATTTTACATGAGACGTTCAAACAAGTGTCTTTCGAACTAATCCTAATAATTCGACTGAGTACCGGATCGGATCGCACTTCTTCCTTGCAGCCGGTTTGGAATATTGATTTTCTTATAATTCTAAAAATAGATTTGATGTTTATTTCTAGGTCAAGTCGACCACCGAAGTAGTGGAGTTATATTTATTTCCATAATTTAAAAGATGTACAGTAAATATATTTTTTTATGATAACATTCTACCTGTTTTGCATTTTGCACCATTTTTATATTTATCCACATTTTTAATTTTAATTAATAGAAAGAAGTCGCTTGTACATTACTTTTAAATATATTTATATATTTTTGGTCACAGTTTTTTCATTGTATCATAATAACTCAATTCGAGACGTTTCCTTCACGTCAGAACTTGAAAAATTATGCTGTCTATATGCAACTTAAAATACATTTCGATTAAAAACCGGCTCAACAGGGTTCACGCGCTGCAAAAATACAAAGACATGAGTACGATTTAGCATCTCAAATTTTGCAGTTATGTAGACAAAGAACCAGTGCAGGGCGGTAAACAGCCATTTTGTGAAAAAAAATTATATGGGTCGGTATCTGCGTCAAAAAATGATCAAAAATGGACAACTTTGCCACTAATTTTTTCTAAATTCGAATTTTTCATAAAAATCCGCATTTAGCGCCCATCTATACATATGTCCCTATTAAAATCACATTGAAGTTAATGCAGATCTCTGATAGTTTTAACACAATATTGCAGCGGCGGAAGGCTTGCAACTGATCAGTAATACTGCGTGCAGTCCACCCTTAAATTAAAATAATGAGTACTTTTAATACTGTAATTATTTTTTAAATCAATGTTATTTGAGACAATGTATTTACTACTTTTTCGGAAAGGTACTGGTACTGCTACTTAAAATTTCAAATTTGGGTTAAGTGTTACTTATTACTACAAGTAACCTAATAAATGCACACACAGTTTTTGTTGAGTTTTTATATACATAATCTATACAGTGTGTCTGATTATATTTTAAGCGTTTAAAATATCAGTTGTACAAGTTTTGATTGTAGAGATTTTAAAAAATATTGCATACAAAAGTTTGATGGTTTTCTCTAACTCATTAGAATTTGCTAAAGAAAATAAACAAATGACAATTGGAAAGTAAAAAAAATGAGTATGGGCTTATTTTAAATGAAACAATCTGTATAATATAATTTCAATAAATGGGCATCTTCTCCAGGTGAGAGTAAAAAAGATTTTTTGGCTCGATATTATTCATAAAGCGTAAGAGCAAGAACAAATTTCGAATAAAAATTGTATAGCATAAAAATTTACGAACAAATACTTTATATATACTTTTTTGTTATTATTAAAATTAGTAGAGTTATGGAGGATAGATGTTAAGATATGATATGATGCAATACTTGCAAGATCCCTGTTAATAAAAGTGGCAGCCTCTAGGCGACTGTTATATGTAAATGAATGGTAAAGCTGTATGTCATCAGCATATTGATGAGATTGACTATAAGAGGGAAAGTTAGAAAAATCTGCTGTATATACAGAGAACAATAAAGGCCCCCAAAACACTCCCCTGTAGTAGCTCTTTTTTGACTGGTAAAAAGGGCTATACGTCCTTGCCCAATGTAACTCTTTGCTGTCTATCGCTCAAATAACTGCGCATAAATTCACCGGCCGTGCCACCTAGACCAAAGAATCTCAACTTTTTAATAAATGTAGCATGACATAAGGTGTCAAATGCCTTGCTGAAGTCTAATAGGATTAAGCAGGAGTTTTTCTTACAATCCTGGGCCCTCAGCGAGTCATCTGACACCTTTAGAAGGGCTGTTGTAGTGCTGTGACCAAGACGAAATCCAGACTGAGTATCTGGTAAAATTTTATTAATAAGAAGGAAATTATTTAATTGCACAGCAACTATTTTTTCTAGTATCTTCGAAAATTTTTGGAACGGGATTTATATTAACTTTTTTCCAAAGAGTAGGAAATATCCCAGTATTTAAGCATCTGTTCAGATCAGATAGGTTAAATGTGGTGTTACATACTGTAGCATTATATTTTTCATGAGCTAAATTGTTTCATTTGGTGAACAGTTTAATTCACGCCGATATATATATATATATATATATATATATATATATATATATATATATATATATATATATATATTAGAAGTAATTTGGGTTGTCTATAAGTGGGATTTATAACGTAATATTTAATTTTAGGGTGGAAATGTCGTTTTCTTTATAATTTGTACATAAATCAAAACAAGTAATTTACTTCATATTTATTTTTACGTTGCCATCCAGATAAAATCACAATATTTGCCAATCATTTCAATATTCAAAGCAGGTAAAGGAATTTTATATTTAATATAAACATATCCTTTTGGTACTCTCAAGTCATGAATTCACGGCGTCGACGTCGGCTTGCGTTTCTACTTTCGGACTTGCAGTGTTGCCGAATCAAGTTAATGAATTTTCTTAAGTTTCATGGTGAATTTGAATTTGCCGCTTCCTTTCACGAGTCACTTTACTGACTATTTCCGTGCTCGACCTTCTTGGTTGGCCAACGGACTTCATCCCTTGGTATCGTCATTCCGTTTGGTAGTCGAGGTACTTACAACACCTCCATGTGTTGATCCGAAGAAAAATCGGGAATCATCCCGAATATACCCAGTGGTGGTGATTTGAATTTTTGTTTGTTCGCATGGATTAACTATCTGCTTTATCTGAGAGCTAAAGTAAAGTTTGTGTTTTGGAGAAAACCTGGATTTTTATCCAGCAATCTTTGGCCATGTCGGAATCAAACGTTTTGGAGTTTTTTTTGTATAGTAACTTTGGGATTTAGTTAAGAATCCACATGGGAGTCGACTCCTAAGTTTTGGCATACCGTACCGTACCATGAGTTTTGAATTATGGTCTTAAAAGAAACGTAATCTGTACTTCTTTATTTGATCCAGTTCTGTTCGAAGGCTGTTAGTTCCAGACACTGTAACTGTTCCTGTGATTTTGAAGTGATCCTATTTTGATGTTTTGATGCAGCCCTTGAAGTCCTGACATCCCTGGAAGGATTTATAAAGGCCAGATAAAATTATTTTATTAATTATCCATTTTTATTTAATTTTTTTTTACTACAAGCATTATTTAATATTATACATTTTTACATTTGATTTAAAGTTTAAACGATTTATGCTATTTAAACAATAATTAAAGGTGTTAAAATTATTAATGAGTTATGTGAACTATAGTCGACTATGGGGTTATTTAATTTTCTTTATGAAAATCTTGGCATATTAAATTCCTTTTTTGTTTATTTAGAATTATCTTATTTAAATTGTACATTTGCTATATAATATATTGTGTCGTCGTAAGTATAGGAAATTTACCTCATATTTTCAATTATCCTGCCCACACTCACCTAATTTTTATTTCAGTTTTTTTTTTGCTATAGAAACTAGCTTAGGCTAAAGTTTATTTATTTTGGTTTCGCGGTTTTCCTTTATTTAATATATAAAAAAACAGCGTGGCGCCTTTTTAGTAGTCTATTTGGATTCTGTAATGTATTTTTTTTTTAGATTTACTTTTGATTTTAAAAGAACACACAGAAATTTAATAATTAAATTCTAATATCTAATATCAAAGTTAATTAAATAAAATTATTTTTCATTTGCCCCCGAACCCATAGTGCTCTCCAGATGAAAAGCTGCCGTTAGCTGAGCGTAAAAAAAAACAAGGGGTATGATACGCGACAATACGGAATAATCAGGAATATAAGTTTTATGTCATAACCATCCACATCCCTAGCACGGGATGTAATGAGAGTTACGAGTTTCTCAATTTTCTCCTGGCTGACTAGCGAATTCAAATTGCTGGTCAATGTTGGGATGGACTCTATTTTGGTATAAATTAGAATAACTTCTCCATATTTTTTTAGAGAGATTGACGCACCATTGACGAAGGTATCATTAAATTGTAACGGTGTACTGTCGTGCGTTACGGTCAGACAATGTATCATGAAAATAAATTTATATATTTTTTAAGTGAATATATTTAGTATTTGATAATTTAAATATTTTATTACTTACAGACCTATATTGTGCATATTAAATTTTCTAGATTCAGTACTTCCCTTACAAGGCAAATAGAAATGTTTTGATTCAAAATTTGTAATTATTTTCTAGAAACTATGTACTATATTATATTTAAATACTCTATAATAAGGGTATATAATACATTAGGGCTACAGAAATTAGTACTTAATTATGAAAAAGACAATAATAACAATAATATAATATCTAAAAATATTCTGGGGTCGGCTTTCCCCCGAAACGTTCGGAAAACTAGGTATTTTTCAGTCTTGTTCTTCAGATACCTTTACAGTAGATCCAGATTAGACTCCAGTAATTATAATTTAAAGATGTTTTTATATATTATTATTTTTATTATTGTCTTATGTGACGAAATACCCACAATATTTTTCCCCTTAAATTAAGAAACGAGTACTTGGCTCGTAAAAATTACGATACTAGGAGAGTTGTAGAGCATTAATTTAACAAGATAAGGGATAATTATTACAAAAAAATATAAAACAATCTTAAATGTATGAAAAATTTACATAATTAAAAAATGAATGTTCCTCGAGGGCGGACAACTATGCGTCCTAAATATACAACTTCCACCAATGACAGCACAGATTTTTGAATAGTTGGTTGCGTAACCTTGTGTTTATATATTGTTTTGTTATAGGTACACGTTTTTATTTTAAACCAAAAAAGGCCTAACCAAGGCTAAACAAAAACGCAGTCCGATATTTAAAACACGGTTACATACAAAATTGCAAGTTTAAATAGAAAAAAAAAACATATCCAGTCATTTAAATAATTATAATTTCATATTGTAAACTTTTCAGTTCTTTATAAATTGTTAATGCTCCAAGGGCTAAATTTATAGTACAATGTCAAGATACTGAACGTATAAATAATAAGATAGTGAAGAAAATGAATTTACAAAGTCTATAATATTGACAACTAGTAGGAAATTTTCTTATATGTTCAGAGTTTTTATTTACATCTTAAATGTGATTTCCAAGCTTAATTTTAAGACATTAGCAGATATCAAGAAATATTCAACACAAACATTTTTAGGTTTTATCTGAACCCCCAGATTTTTCTAAAAAGAAATTGATAAATGACGACGAAAAGTTAAAAAAAATAGTATCCACTTTATAATCATAAATGTAACAGCTCTAAAATATTAAGGGGAGAATTACAGGGGTCTATTCATGTTGTTTATAAATAAACTAGTTAAGATACCTTCATATAAAACCCTGCAATAAGAAGCAATTTGTTAAAAAGGCAGAGAACCTTCAAACACATAAATGTGGAGTCAATACGAATATAATTGTAATTTGTTCAGTTTTTTTCGATTGTCTAAAGGTATCAAACCTGGTGTTTTGTTAATCAGTAAGAGAGCCACTTAATGAAACCTTATTATGAATGGTACAACGTGTTCAATTTAAAGTAGCAAAGCCAGTGCTCATTCTTTTACATTCCATTTGTCATCTGTGTATATTTTAGTAACTTCTGGCGGTTCAAATGAATTCCCGAAAATTTTGCATCTTACATGATCATTTAAAATAAAGTATGTTGGTGCTATTATAAATATATAAACAGAAATCCGGTTTCAGTAACCTATTCGGGCACAAGACAACTGTACTAACCTTGATAAACAACCTTTCAGCTCGGGAAATAATATATTGCTGCATGAAAATATGTACGTAAAATATGTCCAGAAAATGAAATAAATACTCACAATTCTTAGAAATCCGTCCAATTTCTAGTGCTGTCGATTGTATATGTGGTTGTTTTTGATAGTTGATGTTTTTTTAGGATTTAAGTAAGGTATTTGTAAAAAGTATATACATTTAGAATTATTCTCTACATATACTGAACGTTATTATAAAACTATATTGATTATAGTATTTTTTCTTGTATCAGTCATATTTAATATATTAATGCTGCCTTTTTCTATAATCTATATAAAACACTAAGCCAGATTTTTAGCAAGTTCGTGAGAGAGTTGTGCTGCACCAGTTTACATGATTTTTTTTTAAATGATCGTCTGGTTACCGAGACAAATCAACTCTATTTTTGTATTGTTTTCTTGTGTATTTTTTTTATAAAATCAATGTTTTTCTTAGATAACATGATGTGAATGCACCCCATATTCTTATAATTTCACTGGTAAACTCATCGCGCCATATAACGGAAAAGGCAGAACAAAGTCTGCCGGGCCAGTTAGTAATAGTTAATCTGCTTACTACACTTTTTTCATAGTTTTGAATATTAGTGTTTCAAAAACAGAACTAAATTGTAGGATTATAGAATGATGGTGAGGTTAGGTTTGGTTAAATTAGACTGTCTATCGCTCAAAGAACTGCGCATAAATTCAACGGCCGTGCCACCTAGACCAAAGAACCTCAACTTTTTAATAAATGTAGCATGACATAAGGTGTCAAATGCCTTGCTGAAGTCTAATAGGATTAAGCAGGAGTTCTTCTTACAATCCTGGGCCCTCAGCAAGTCATCTGACAGCTTTAGAAGGGCTGTTGTAGTGCTGTGACCAAGACGAAATCCAGACTGAGTATCTGGTAAAATTTTATTAATAAGAAGGAAATTATTTAATTGCTCAGCACCTATTTTTTCTAGTATCTTCGAAAATTTTTGGAACGGGATTTATATTAACTTTTTTCCAAAGAGTAGGAAATATTCCAGTATTTAAGCATCTGTTCAGATCAGATAGGTTAAATGTGGTGTTACTTACGGAATAATCAGGGATATAAGTTTTATTTATAACACCAACACCCACCTTATAATTTATGTTTCCAATCAAATAGAAATATATTTATGATCAGTATAAATACATTATATTAATTTATGTTCAAATATAAAAAAAAGAATCAACAATATTTACTAGCCAGTTCATCTTTAACAATAAGAAACATAAAAATATTATATTCCATACATTATTCCAGATATTAAGATGTTTGGAGCAAAAAGGATATAGCCTGAAATATTTGTACAAAAAAAAGGATATTCTCATTCCAAATATTAAATAGATGTGGTAAAGTCCAACCACAACGACAAAATATCAACCATAGGCAGTATTCCGAGATTAAAATGTTTTTTATACCAGATCGGTCAAGATAATATATTTTTCCTCCCAGAGACCATGCTTTATCATTTCCATATTTCTTCTTCATAGCCACCACTAGATGATATCGCTGTGAAGTTAGATCTTCATACAGGGTACAACCTGTTACTTGCTCTTGGAACCAAATATCTTATTATTTTTCGTATTCGTAACAAAACTGACTAATACCGCCCGAGGACCGATGTCCTGTGGAGAACATGGGATTAGAAGCTTGTCAGAGACAAACTCGGCCACAATTTTTGGCAAATCGTCGGTATCGTTCTCGCCCAAGCCACATAGTCAGTCCATACATTATTCAGATATTAAGATGTTTGGAGCAAAAAGGATATAGCCTGAAATAGTACAAAAAAAAGGATATTCTCATAAAAATATTATCCAACCACAACGACAAAATATCAACCATACATTATTGACTATTTCTTTTTGACTGTTGCTCTAATATATCAACCTTATTTTCAAGATTACGTAAGCAGTATGCTTAGCCACCTTAGTGCCGAGGTCATACCCTTACACGCTTGCAGTATATTTTTATATAGACCATTTTTTAGATCAATTAGCTTCGATTCAAATTTATTTTCTCACTGCGAGACGAAGTTAGTACATACCTTGGAGATAAGTTTTTCATTTCCATCTTCAGTTTTAGAACCAGAACGTGTAGGACCCATAATTTCTTTCGCTGCGGCTTAGTGTCTATGGAAGGACTAGTATATCACTACGCGACAGATAGTTAGGTTATCGTTATATTTATTACTTAAATGCTACAAATTTCACGTTTCAAAACAGTCATTAGATGCTCAGAGTAATAAGAACAATGGAGTCACCAACTGAACTTATTGTTACTTGAATATACCACTTTTTATTAAGTTGAACATCTACTACTCTAAATATTAATATGAATACCTAAAGTAACTAATACAGTTATTGATCGTTCCCCGTAGATGTATTCGTTGCGATAAAATAACACGCGGCCTCATATACCTCACATCTAGCTGTTAGTTGCAGGTGTTCGCTGTGATTTACGAGCGATCGCAAAAAAAGCCGGTTTTTGGGAACACAACGAAAGAGTGAGAGAACTGTTTCTTTCTTAAACTGTGGTATAGGTTAGTTGTTCGACATATTCATGTTAATGACAGAACTTAAAGGAAAAAATAGTTGTAGATAAATCGGCGAAGAGATATTGCTGTAAATTATTGTCAAGTTTGAAATTTGGCCGGTAGCAGCAACACAAAAGTGTAAATGCCAATTTTCGCTTAAATTTCGACAATTGAGGTATGTTGGAAATATGAGCATTCTATTCTTCAACAAATTACGCACTTTTTTGCTTCAGACAATTTTTTTCTATTTTCAAAAATAAATGGTGGGGGAAGGTTAAATATTTTTTACTTTCAAATGTAGATATCCCTGTTTTGGATGAACCGATTTTATTCAACTTGGTGTCGAAAAAAAGTGTTTTTTTTACTGCTGACGCCATTAACTGTACCGTAATGACTTTGTTAGTGGTCACTTTCGGAATTCTCCAAATAATGCTGATTTTCTCAAAAAAATATGACTTTAAAATCCAGGTCCGTATTTAAATTAAGAAAGTTGATGATAGTCTCTCAAATCCAAAACGTTGGTTTGGAAAAATCACCCTGCCGTTTTGTAGAGGAGAAAAAGTGACAATGGCAAAATGGAAATTATTTCATTTTTCATTGCAATTAATCCTAAAATTTTAGGGAAACCAGAAAACTGAAAAAAAATCCAATAGAAACTTTAGTAATCTTCATAACTGTAAACAAATCTTAACAAAGGAATAAAACAACAAATACTAAAACTTAGTCTCATAATCACATAAGCTTCGCAATAAAATAGCTCAAGCTAGGACGAGGGTAGGAGGGCAGGACTCGGTTTGGCCAAAAAGATTAAAGCTAGTTCTACCTTGCTTCAGTGAAACAACAAAAGAAAAACGACGAAATGAACTAACATTAAACTAACAAGAATTATATTTAAAACTACTGAAAACTACTTTCGCAAATGCTCAGAATGCCGTCCGTCATTGTCAATACAAAGTTGCAATCTTTCCTGTGTCGATTGGACTGCAGCCTCCACTTCTGTTATATAGATACTTTGGATGGGATTCGTTGTTTTTTTTCTTGTTGTTTCACTGACGGAAAGTAGAACTCAGTTTAATCTTTTTGTCCAAACCGAGTCCTATACTACCTCGCCCTAGCCTTGGCAATTTATTGCGAAGCTTATGTGATTATGTGACTGTGTTTTAGTATTTTTTGTTTTGTTCCTTTGTTAATTTTTGTTCTTTACAGGTTATGCAAGATTACTAAAGTTTCTATTTGAGCCTTGTTTTTTTCCAGTTTTTTTGGTTTTCCTAGAATTTTAGGATTTTTTTTTGAGAAAATCAGCATTATTTGGAGATTTCCGAAACAACGCCATCTAGTGACCACTAACAAAGTCATTACGATATAGTTTTTGGCTCCACGACTAGAGCAGAAAAAAATTGGTTCATCCAAAACAGAGATATCTACATTTGAAAGTAAATACGTTTGACCTTCCCTCTCTACTTCATTTTTGAAAATAGACAAAAATGGTCTGAAGCAAAAAAGTGCGTAATTGGTTGAGCAATACAATGCTTATATTTACTTTAAACCTCAAAAATGAATATTTAAGAGAAAATTGGGCTTTACACTTTTGTGTTGCTGTTACACCCCTTAGCGGCCAATTTTCGACCTTGAAAATAATTTACAGATTTCTCTTGGCCGATTTACCTATAAATATTTTTTCCTTAAGGTCTGTCATTAACGGTTTCCGAGATACAGCCGACGTCCTCTGTTATTGGAGGTAGTGTAGCTGTACATGTTTTTAATTATATTTTATGCCTTTCCTTCCTTAACACTTCAGTTTAACAGTAGAACAATGTGTTTTTGCTATTACTGCTTTAAAATGCAGATAATACATACTTTTTGTACAGAAAAACATTATAAATTTAACATTTAAATTTAGTAGTTATATTGCGTTTGTTCTTATATGAAATCCAATTTTTAATGTAATTTTCTTTAAAATTGATTTTTTTTTAAACTGAAACATTACAGTGATGTTTAAATATATGAACAATACTCATGTGTTTTTAAAAAAAAAGTTCTGACATAATAGGATTTCCCAATATTATATATAGTAATTAATATAAAAAAATTAACTTGATTATGATTGCAGTAACCACTGTAAGTATCTAGATGGACTGTAAGTACTTAAGTATTTTAGATATACTTCAAGTATTTAATAAATACTGAATACCTAAAACTACTTTTTAGATATATTTTAAGTAGATGTACTTAAAACTAAATAAAATTATTTACTTGCTACTTTTACTTAAATTTTCTTCTTTAAGTAAAATACTGAATATTTTAAGTACATTTGCAAAATATTGGTAATTAATACTGCAAGTAGATTTTTAAAATCAAGTACTTAATATTGGTTACTTCTGCAAGTACTTTTGTTGAGTACTTGTCACAGCTCTGAATTCTTTAGTCGCAACGTTGTGAAGAAATCGATTAAGAGCATGGCAAGTCTAACAAGTAAGTTCTTTTAATAATCACACAACGTCTACCACTTTCAAGGAAAATATATAACTTCGTTATTTTTCTGTGGTGGAATTCGTTACGAGGCTTGAAGTTACGGGTAAAGCCTATTTTACCGATTTCTTGAAGATTTGTGGTTTTACTTTCAGCTGCAAACTGTCGTGGGAAAAAGTGCTATCTCAGAACCTTATCAAAAACAGACTGATGATTGGAGTTGAATCGCAGTATACTTTCAACGTTAATATAACTTCGACGTTTATGAACTTATACAAACAAGTGAAAGAAAATTGGACATCCGATTTTTTCAAGAATTCTGACTCAGATTCTGATTCAAAAGCTTTGGGCAGTTTTAGGAGCAGGTCTCCCTTTGTTCCGTTTGCTTTAAAGAACAATACTGGAAGTCCTCTGAAGTTTACAACTCATATTAGCGACTTAAATATGCCTAGCAAATCTGTAATGCAGGGTAAAGAGGATAATTGGATTGTTGCAGAACCGGGCGATACCATACCTTTTTCCTTTACAAGCCGAGGTACTTATATCTTTTATACTATATATAATTGGGTTCAATTTCTAGGTTATATTTTGTTTTCCTTGTTTTGATTGCTAACCAAACAAAATTATCTTCTTAACTTATGAATATAAAGTCGAATTAAATAATAATAGGGCTACGGCGTAGCTTATTCAGGGATTTATGTCAATTTATAGGGTACTAATTCCGCTATGCTGTAGTTGAAATTGGTAAATTAAATAATCGGAATAGTAAAAAATAAAAAATGACAGTAGATGTAATGTTCTTAAATGCAGTTTTAAATGTTTATTGTTCTTGTTATTCTGGATGAAAAATTAAAAACCATAACAAACATTTAGCTTTAACGCGTTATTTGCTTTTATTTTGCTTAATGTTTTGCAGATAAGCTACGGCATCAGAATTCCCATAAGCTGAGAATGCATCAGTTAAGAGTTAAAGTTGAAGGTTGGCAGTATGTAGAACCCGTAACCGTAGATAAAGTAGGAACTTATTTTAGAGATACACCAGCTGAGCTTCAAAATAGAGTAGGTGATAATAGTGTATTTACTAAGTATATGCATGGTTTAATTCATTTAATGTTTTAGTACATAGATATTCCTCCAGCTAGGATAGTATTTGATATCTCCTTGGAAGGTTCTGCCAGAAAATTAGTAACAATTCGGTCTGCATTGACAATAATCAATTATTTGCCTCAATCTGTTGAAGTTAAATTGGAGAGTAAATTACCTCACGACAGTGTTACGTTATGGGTAAGAATTTAATAGCTAGTTTCGTATTAATTAAAAAAATGTCTACAGATTTGTTTTACAGGAAAAGAAAACACATTGTTTAATCTGCGTTAACACCAGCGTACACCTTATCTTAATATATAAAGAAACCAAAATTTAGCCTCGGTTTTAGGATTCTCTAAACAATTAACCACCCAAAAAAATTCAGTAGAAGCAGGGGCTACGGTCTACATCACACGTTGAAACCAATTGTAACACTGTCTCCATTCGGCAATCACATTCAGGTTTCAAACGAAGATAAAACGTTGGGTGTTATGTTATGATATCCGAATCTTCTAATATGGGAATACTTGTTAAATTATAATACAATACTAGTTAATAAATTTCAAACTATCAATCTAAAATTTAATTATGTTCTTGATATATTCCTAAATTTAATTAATGAGTACTTCCAATTAAAACAAAAACTGTACATACCCAAAATAAGAATAGGAATTGGTTTACTTGTGAACTAAAAGTTTCAAGAGATAATGTTAGGTTTATAAATCAATGCGCTAGAAATAATCCAGATATAGAGTGTAAAAAAGATATCAAATTGGCTAGAAATGCATACAATGCAAAAACAGTATATCAACACAAAGCTTACATACAGAATAAAATTTTAATTTCGAGTAAGTAAGTAAGTAAAATTTTTGTTTGAAATAGTTCATAATTCAATAAACATTTTACAAGAAACCCCCAAAAAATATTGTTAATCAAAAAAAGTAAAAATTATTTAATTTTTTTCTGATTTTTTTTGTTGGAGAATCACCCCTTAAAGTTTGTCGGGGGAGTTTTTTGATACCCACCTGTAAGTTTGTTTTGTTTCGATGTTCTTTATTTTATATTTTAAATATTTTCTAATAAGTTGGAAAACTTTGGTCAAATACGCTTTTCATGGATGTAAGAAAAACATGTTTTTCCTCACCTAAGGACCCTAAAATGTAAAGATATTTAGAAACTAAAGATTGATTTTTTTGTATTATATACTTTCTAGTAAAAGGAACTAAAAATAGTGATTTTGTCAGGAGATATTTTATTTTCCAATAAATCTGCCGACTGACAGTTTTGTCAAAGTTTCTGACGGAACGATCATTACTTGTTTATTTTCCTATAAGTCGTTTCACGTATCTCCTCTATGCTGGTTGAAAACAATCGTTATAGGTTTAATAGTACTGGCTGCCTCTAGAAAATACTAATTCTAGGGTTCCACCATACGTACATGTGGTATTACACGTCTGTCATTCAAAATACGCGAGTAAACCCACTTTAAATTTTACCGAATTTCAGTACGACTTGCACATCAGCCCGTATATTCGTTTCATTTGAGTTGTAATTAATTGACTGTTGTTTTTAGTATTGTAGCGAGCAAACTTTTTCGAAAAATATTTAAAAAAATATATGATAACTGTACGGATGTGTGTAGATTTTTAATTTAATATAATGAATACACAGGTACCACTTTGTTTAATTTTCTTTGTGTGTTAAATTTGCAATATTGTAAGAATACAAAAAACACCGTTTGCTTTTTTTCAGGTCCCCAGTAAATGTTTTATCATTGACTCAAAAGCTACCTTATCTGTACCATTGGCTCACGCTCATTCACAAGTTCATATTCGACCTACTGGATTAGCACATCAGTATACTTATTCTTCGCGGGCTGTTACCTGTGATCAAATGCTGAACAATGTAGATAGAATATTTCTATTAGGAACATGTCATACCCACAAGGGACATAATTACAGGTACTTGTCTTGGGAACATTAAAGTCAATAAAATTATCATGACCCTGCATATATACATAAATAATTAAATGTGTGTATTATAGTTTAAGAAGAACGTTTTTATTTCTAGTTTGTGGAGGACACAACTTTCTATAGTCAATTAAATGTAATAAACTATACAAAAACTCATATGGCAATGTTTTATCTTTCTAAATCATGCACATTTGCAGAGTAAAAATAGCACATTTGTACACATAAAAAAAGAGTCAATTTTGCTGGGCAGAATTATAAAAGTCTAAAAATTCTGCACATTGGTTGCCCTAACCAGACAAAAGAAGGTATTAAGATGAGTTTAACTTAATATATAGAAAAGTGATCAGGAGAAAATTACCATTTGCTTTTGTACAACTTTTTCTTGATATTGGGTTACACAATTTTTTAGGTAATTTTAGTGACGACAAAATCATATTTAAAAATTGATTAACGGTAGTAGTTAGTAGCAATTATTAGGAAATTGTACAGTTGATGTCAGAATGTCGTCATAGTGTGTAAGTACACCGAATTTCAATAAAATCCAACTTTTGTCATTAAATTTTAAAATGTTTTTCCTCTATTATCATCGAGCATCCCAAAAATTAAAGGTAATTTTAAGTAGTTTAATTACTAAATTGTTAATTAAATAATATTTTTCTCATGAAAGTGAAGTAACTGTAAAGTATCTTCAAAAAACATTTTTATTTATTATTAGTATCAATATTCCTCACCACTTCGAAGTAAAATTATGACCTTAAGCTTTGCATGACAAGCTTTCAGCTGCATTGTATAAACATATTAAAAGTGACTGTTTATGAGGCGGAGTCAACACAGCTACTAGGAATTTGAGTGATGTCCGAATAAACCACATTGAGGAGTGATTTTAAAGTTAGCTTTCATGATGATTTATAAAGTTATTTCTATTGATTTAGTTTTTTCCAATTGTTTAATCGGTAATTGTTTAATATCAGTATCTAAAGATGTCTTGCCCTTAACAAGTATTGAGTTACATCATCCAGCTTTTACTGTTAATCTTTACATATCCTGATCAGGAGAAATAGCATCGGAAATAGAAATTATTGAATATAATTACTCAAAGGCAGATTATTGACTGGGTTTTTTTCACTTGTTCTAAAATAGCCTACACGACTGAAATGTTGTACACTATATCGTTTATAGCTGTTGATTTTTACGTACTAAAACAAATCTCTATCTGAGAATGTTCCTAATTATTTTTTCCTATAAAACAATCAAGTTGGTTTAAAATAAAAATAAAACGCCCAAAAATATAGTCAGCGTGTTCACCCCTTGATGAAATCTTCGATGAATATAAATTACTCTGATCTCATTCTAAAAATTCAATAAATCATAACTATAAAGTTTTTATCCAATATACATAAAGTAATATACATCTTTCAATCCGTATGTACTACTGAGGATCAAAACCAGCTAAATGATTTTTCCAATTTAAATATTATTAGTAACGTTAACCTGAGTAGGAATACTGTTCTAAAAAAATGTATTCCTACATTGGCTGTTCATCTTAGTTACCTGTTTAAAAGTCCATAGATTTGGGTGTATTTCCTTTTTGTTGGAAAGCCGCTTTTGTAACAGCGATATTTAAAAGAAGCGATCGCGCAGATGTATGTAACTGTCGTCGAATATCCGACCTTTGCTGTGCGTGGCTAAAATTCTTGATTGTATTCAAATGGATACACTTGTACTCAACTTTCGTAACATGCTTTCATTACACAAACATAGTTTTATGGTCGCTCATGTCAAAATAACATGTGCATATACTTCGAGTCCTTGGCGATTGCAGTCGATTCCGGTGCTCAGTGGACTCCATATATTTTGCAATAGTAGACTATTCTAATCAACAAGTTAAGCTCATATGGTATTAACGGTCTCATTGTCTTGGATTGCAAAATCACTTAGAGAATGTAAGCAGATTGTTAGATTTACGAATCATTTATCCAGCAATATAACTATTGCCTTAGGGGTACCCCAAGTTTCTCCTTTGGGCCTGTTATTTTCCTTTTATACATCAGAGACCTCCCTAATGTTTTTTTGCTATATGCCGACAATCTTAAAATTTTCAAAAGAATCAAAGATCGCAAAAGCTGTCGTGATTTACAAGAAAATATTAATAACTTAATTCTTTGGTGTTCAAAAAAAGTCTTAGTCTTTTAACTTTTAAAGGAAATATGGAATGTTCAGATAAACGGAGAATTTTTGTGATTTTAATATTTGGTCACAAATTTAGGCTCTGCAATAAAACAGCTATGAATATAGCACGTAATGAAAGAGCGTATAATAAAACAGCGCTGTAAGCATATTTTTGTTTAAACAATCACATTTTTGTTTAAACTAATAACATTGTGTGTAGAGTGAATTGGCTAGCCACCGCTCTTTTAAATAGGATATTATTAAGCTTCAATTTGTCGATATGATCGACGCTATTTTGTACCAGCGCAAATACGTCTAACAACTTCAATGCTTTTTTCTGACCTATTTCAATTAGTTTCTAGTTGTGTTTGCTTTTGTGAATGCAATCTGTTGTTTTTTGTATTGGATGCTTATGCCTAGATTATTTATGTTTCTGGTTTAGAGAAATTGCGTATATCATTGAAGAGTGAGTGGCGTTTGTAGTCCAACTCTTAGTGTATTTTTTTATTCACAAATAATAAAAATATCAAATATACTATATTTATGTTTATTTTAAAATAAAATAACAACCAAAAATATATTCTGATTTTTAACTTTAGCCAATTTATTGCGGTTGTGTAAAATGCAAATTATGGTATTAAAAGTATGCGATTTTGAAATTTTAGGTTTTGTGCAGAAATGATAAAAGAAAAAGTTTTAATTGAACGGAGTACGCGTATAGAAAAATCCGCTCATCGGATATTTCTGTATCCATCTATAAAATTGGTAAATCTCTTACCTGTTGACATGCAGTATATTCTGTCAGGAGAAAAGGGTGTTATTAAAGCTGGTCAATATGCAGCCTTAACCAATGTAAGTTGTAAGATTACAGGAAATATGCCTGTCTTATTTTTGTGCTTCAGTTAGCATACTGTAATGCTCATTTAAGAGTATTACTAATTAACTAAATCTTTTTAGGTTGATCCTGAAGAAACTGTGGAATTAGATATTAGAATTGACAATTTTAAAACCTGTTCAAGTGTTGTTGTGCCACTTGGGGCTACAGATTTTTCGTGTAGAATAAAACTGGAAGATAATAGACAGAGAACATTATACCTTTCTGCTGAAGTACTAATTAATAGGGGAGCTAGATTAAAGGTAAGAGAATATAATATTGATTTAAATATAGTGTTCGGGAGAGTTTAATAATTATTATAAAGTTCTTAGTGCGAAAATTCATCTAAAAAAAATAGTTGATATAGAAGGCGAATTTTTCCTCGAAATGGGCTTAATTAATATATATTTTACTCTAAATTAAATATTGTAAAAATTGAAATGTAATAGTAGGACGGTCTTTATAAGTAGGCCTTGGAATGATATCTAAGAGCAAAATTTCCTTTATATGGGAGGTAGAGTGGTTGTAGTAACCACGAAAAACTAATTTAATGCTATTGTTTTTTGGAAAAGCCTCACTGTAGGATCAAGTCAAGACAACTTGGCAAAATCTCAGTCACGAGAATAAATACGTATTGCTGTATTACCACAACTAATAGTGAAACTTGACAATTTTGAGTTTAGCATAAATTATGTTATTCTCTTCTCTTAAAAATATACTTTATACACTAAGGTTCTTTGTAAATATTGACTTAATTTTGAAGTTCTGATCAAACCCTAAAAAGTTTCTTTAAAAGATATTCTAAAATAGTAAATAATCGGCAACAGGGACAAGATACGATGGATAAATCTATTGATTAAAAATGCATGCTTTTTTAATTACCACCTTGCTCGGAGCGAGACACGTAATAGATATAATAGTAAAATCAAATCTGCTCTCCAGAAGGGACATTATAAATGAAAATGAGGAAAGAGGAACGTAAAAGTCCAATCAGCCTTCTTGTGGTAAAATTTTAATTTATCTAATTCCTACGCGTTTCTCCTAGCGGATCATCATCAGGGGACAACTGATTGTCTGCAAGTACAAAATAATTCGAAATAGTGTGGAAAGAAATTCTACTTAAGATGTATATAAAATAAAAAATTATATAAATTGAAAAATTGAAACAGTACTTACAGGAAGCAGGACAAAAAACTTTTCACATGAGATAATCGTTTACACATAACAGTCCCACATATATTTAAATAAAACTATAACAAAGGACATAAGAAAAATATGTAAAAATACGTTGTACTACTTATTCTTATTTGTTCAAAACACATCTTAATATCGACTGTCATCAGAGGAAACGGATTTAGGTACCAATCTAAAAATTAAGAATGTTTAAAATTATGAATGAAAATTTAGTTAATTTAATATTTTTATGTTGGCCAAATCGGGTCAGAGTCAAGGACGAGCAGGTAAAATAAAACTAACGAAAGAAGAATAGTTGGAATGTTCAGTTCAAAAGGGATAAAAACGTAATTAATTAAATAATAATAAATAAATAAATAAATGCTTTATTGTCAAAAAAATTTTACAATTTTGTGGACAAAGCTGTTGTAAAAAAAAAATAATAATAGTTTACAAACATCAAAATTAGCAAACAAAACAAAACAAAAACACATCATAAATATTATAGAAAAATAATATTTAAATCAAGAATTTAGAATATTAAATTTATTTTTTTTTTTATTATTATTTAAATAGTTTTAGGGCACTGATGTATTGGCGATATGAGTTGCCTAATTGATCATTTAAATTAAGGGCAGAGCGATCTCGTGAAAGTGTTATCTCGATATTTTCAAGAATATCCAGTTTTTTTCCCTTATCTATGGAATGTAATAATTTTGAGTTTTTTTCCGTTTCGAAATTATGTTTATTAGTTTTTAGATGTGTACCAAAGGGAGACTTATTATCACTTTCTATTCTGTTAGACCTGGGATGTTCTTTGATACGTACTTGTAGGGACCTACCAGTTTGGCCGACATATTCAGCAGGACAAGAATCGCAAGAGAGCAAATAAACCCCGCTTTTATTTAGGGGAGGTATTTTGTCTTTTAAAGATGAGAAAAAACTGGCAGTAGTGTTTACTGATTTGTAGCAGACGAAAATATGGTTACCAAGTTGTTTTAGAGATCTTCCCATAATAGTGGAGATCTTGCCTAGAAATGGTATGGAAACGAAGCGTTTCGCGGTTAGTTTTTCTTGACGAATAAATTTTATATAAGAGTTATGACAAAGATTTTGTCTTTGTTTCTTTTTAAATATATTGTTGACTATGTGTGTTGGAAAACCATTCTTTGCAGCCATTTGGTGGATTACGTTTTTATTCCAAAATGAAATTCTCTTCTTTTAGGGGAATTGAGAAAAGCCGATGAAACATACTGTTGAGTGCAGCTAGTTTATGTGATATATGATGACATGAATCCCAGGGTATCATGTGATCTGTTTGTGTGGACTTTCTATATATTTTAAAATCGATATTTTGAGGCATTCTTTCTAGAGTAAGGTCTAGGAAATTAATTTTTTGTTGCTGTTCTACCTCCATGGTGAATTTGATGTTAGGGTGGAGTCCGTTGAGGTATTCTAAAAAGGAATTTAGCTCGGACATGTTTCCGCACCATAAGAGATGAGACTAGTCTACTGGAGAAGGGTCTAAAATTAAGCCCCACCCGAGACCTAAGTCAAACTGACGTGAAAACTTTAATTGCAGATGTAGAATTAGCCTTGCAAAACAACAAACATCATCTATCCGACGTCATTAGAGGAAAATTTTTGCTTACTGTGCGGAAATTCTGAAACCTCAACAGGAACAAACACTCAATTTCATACAAGAAAACTATCCGACAAATTAAAACAAAAATGAAACATTTTAACCTAGTTTTGGGTAAGTCAGATAAGGGAAACTGTCTAGTTATCTTAAACAAACAGGACTATATCGATAAAGTAGAGAGTTTTTTGAATCATGATAGCTTTATTACTTTAAATAAAGACCCATGTGTATCCTTTAACAGTAATTTAAAAACACTTTTAACAGAAAATGAACTAATTATAAAATATTTTAACCAAGGCAAACCAATTATCCCTATGAACCCACTTACCCCTTTCCTTTATGGAATGATCAAAATTCACAAGACAAACAACCCCATTCGCCCTGTTGTCTCGTTTATCAATTCACCAGCCTATTTCCTTGCGAATTGGTTAAATAATGTGCTGAAAACCGTGTTGCATGTAGACTTTAAATATAGCATCAAAAATTCAGTAGAACTTGTCAGTAGATCAAAACGGTTAACACTGCCTTCCAACTATATTCTAGTTTCATTTGATGTAGTTAATCTCTTTCCAAGCATCCCTAGACTTCAAAGCCTCAACATTGTCGAATATTTGCTAAAAAACTCTCCTAATCTGACAAAAGAGCAAACTTCTTGTCTCTCTCTCCTCTTAAAGAAATGTATGGATTCAGACTTCTGTAAATTCAACAACAAACTATACAAACAAGTGGATGGTCTCCCGATGGGATCTTCACTATCACCCCTAGTTGCAGAAGTCTTTATGAATTTCCTAGAAAACAAATTATTCAATTCCAGTCACCCTCTTGTCAAGAAGGTAGGCTTTTGGTTTAGGTACGTGGACGATACATTGGTTGGATGGTGCGGAAACATGTCCGAGCTAAATTCCTTTTTAGAATACCTCAACGGACTCCACCCTGACATCAAATTCACCATGGAGGTAGAACAGCAACAAAAAATTAATTTCCTAGACCTTACTCTAGAAAGAATGCCTCAAAATATCAATTTTAAAATATATAGAAAGTCCCCACAAACAGATCACATGATACTCTGGGATTCATGTCATCATATATCACATAAACTAGCTGCACTCAACAGTACGTTTCATCGTCATCGTAATCCACCAAATGCCTGCAAAGAATGGTTTTCCAACACACATAGTCAACAATATATTTAAAAAGAAACAAAGACAAAATCTTTGTCATAACTCTTATATAAAATTTATTCGTCAAGAAAAACTAACCGCGAAACGCTTCGTTTCCATACCATTTCTAGGCAAGATCCCCACTATCATGGGAAGATCTCTAAAACAACTTGGTAACAATATTTTCGTCTGCTACAAATCAGTAAACACTATTGCCATTTTTTTCTCATCTTTAAAAGACAAAATACCTACCCTAAATAAAATCGGGGTTTATTTGTTTTCTTGCGATTCTTGTCCTGCTGAATATGTCGGCCAAACTGGTAGGTCCCTACAAGTACGTATCAAAGAACATCTCAGGTCTAACAGAATAGAAAGTGACAATAAGTCTCCCTTTGGTACACATCTAAAAACTAATAAACATAATTTCGAAAAGGAAAAAAACTCAAAATTATTACATTCCATAGATAAGGGAAAAAAACTGGATATTCTTGAAAATATCGAGATAACACTTTCACAAGATCGCTCTCCCCTTAATTTAAATGATCAATTAGGCAACTCATATCGCCAATACATCAGTGCCCTAAAACTATTTAAATAATTAATTACATTTTTATACCTTTTAACTGAACACCCCAACTATTCTTCTTTCATTAGTTTTATTTTACCTGCTCGTCCTTGACTCTGACGCGATTTGGCCAAAATAAAAATATTAAATTAACTAAATTTTCATTCATAATTTTAAACATTCTTAATTTTTAGATTGGTACCTAAATCCGTTTCCTCTGATGACAGTCGATATTAAGATGTGTTTTGAACAAATAAGAATAAGTAGTACAACGTATTTTTACATATTTTTCTTATGTCCTTTGTTATAGTTTTATTTAAATATCTGTGGGACTGTTATGTGTAAACGATTATCTCATGTGAAAAGTTTTTTGTCCTGCTTCCTGTAAGTACTGTTTCAATTTTTCAATTTATATAATTTTTTATTTTATATACATCTTAAGTAGAATTTTTTCCACACTATTTCGAATTATTTTGTACTTGCAGACAATCAGTTGTCCCCTGATGATGATCCGCTAGGATCGAAACGCATAGGAATTAGATAAATAAAAATTTTACCACAAGAAGGCTGATTGGACTTTTACGTTCCTCTTTCCTCATTTTCATTTAATAGATATAAGACCAAATCTAAGGTTAAGCTAAGCTTCCATTTTAACTGTTTATAGTTTATAGGGTGTCATTAAAATTCCTTCCTAACTTAATTTAAAAATGATTTTTTAAGAAAAGTGCCTTTTGAAATAAAATTTTCATTGAAAATTAATGATGCTGTCAATACACGATTTACATTTGTCAGCGTCCAGTAAATGCTCGCCTCTGTTTTTTAAACCACTATACACTGTTTTTGTAGAGTAAGAGCCCTCTACAAGTTTGAGAATTTCTTGAAAATACAATCGCAAAAGGTCATCTCACACATCTAACGTTGGTTTTTAGCGACCAACTTATTTTTCTGAAATTTTGATGTCATTTAAAAAATCAGAATTACAGTGATTTTATGCAGAGACAGTGTGGACAAAAAAATGCAAAGTAATGGCGTCCAAGCTCGTTTACTAATTATTTAATAACCGTGAATCAATTGTTATCAGTGACTTAGTTTTTCTAATAAAATTATTCATTTCAATATTGTTTTATTTAGAGTTGTGTAATAGAGATTTGGTTTAAGTAACCCTGAGATTATAACATATCATTCCTTTTATAATTCATACATGGTTGTTGCAAGGCAGCAATATGGCTTTATAGGGCATATCACTTTTAAACGCTACCCGACAATAAGAACTGGTTATGATCAAGGAAAGAAGGAAAAAGACTTACGAATTTGCAGCAACTATACTAGTACTAAGAATAATTATCAATGAAAAATTCGAGATATCATGAAATGTGGAATTCGTGCAGCATTAAGATACGCAAATCTGAAAATATTGATTAGGAGTAATAATACATTAAAATTTTTGTTGTAAATATTTTTTCTGTAAAATGAACAAGGGAGATGCCTTCGAACCAGTCAGACAGATAGTAAATTGTGATGTTAAAAGTTGATTTTCAAAGCAAGAAGATCTTGCGACATACTTTTTTATGGAAAAGTCATGGAATCATTTCAGATTCAACAGGTTAGACATATCCCGGAAGAAAAAATTTAATAAAGTAAATAATTAACCCTGAGCCGGCATACCCAATAAGATTATCTCAACAAAGAGTCAGACAAGGGCGGGTCCACGAGTTCCGGACATCCACCTCCACCCCCTAAACTCAGAAATTGTTTTTTTACATAATTTCTAGGGAAGGTTTTTTTTTCATTCCACTTAATGGTTGATTAACCTCCTTCCTGGAACTACATTTGTATCTACATTCGTACTGGACACTGGAAACTTAATGACGTCATCAGAAACCACAGTTGTCCATTACCGTGAATGGATAAAACTTTATCCACAACAGTGATTTCTTATTCAGACATCCATTGTACACCAGACTGCAATTGTCAGCAGGTAGACAAGGATATACTTTCAGATAAATAAAAGATGGGGGGATCCGGTACATCATGTTAGCTTTGAGTCGCGAGAATGAAACATTCTTCATGCTGATTCTTTGAGTCGCGAGAATGAAACATTCTTCATTCTGATGAGGAAAGTAATTTCGAATCAATCATTTTTAAAACATGGGCATTCCAAAACTAAAACACGTCTACGAAAAATCCAGTAATTGCTTTTGGAAGATAATTCTGTTAATAATTGTTTGAATTACCACGTGAAATGAGAAAATAAATTCAAGATTGCAATGCTGAATAAAATCGTGAACGGCTTACAATAAGGCATGCGGTTGTCTTGTATTGTATTGTAAATAGGCGGGTTTTGTTTGTCCAGAAGAGAAAATACAAAATTATGCAGATACCAAGTTGCATGACTTGAGAGCTGAACGTGCGATAAATATATATATATATATATATATATATATATATATATATATATATACATAATCTTGAGACTCGAATACGTAAGAATATATTTATTTCTTTACTAAATACATATAATATTTATTGACTTTGAGAAACCCATCCATAATTTTCAATAATTAATATTGAACCATTTTAGAAAACATTTTCTTCATTTTAAAATAAATCTTATACATTTAAGGTAAATATTTTCGCCCCATACTGGATTGTGAACAAAACTGGACTGCCATTAGTTTTTAAACAGTCAGGCACATCTAACGAATTTGCTGGACAATTTGATGAACACGAACAAGCTAGGATGGTAGCGCCTTTGCTCTTTAGTTTTTCAGATCAGGACGCTAGTAACACTATTAATGCTAGAGTTGGAAAAAGAGTTGTTTGGGATGGCACATCTCAGGTTAGTTACATTGACTTTAAGTTGATTTTTTTAGTAGGTTGGTCGATGTCTTAGGAATTACCATAAACTTTTACAATATGAGTTATCAAGAAACAAGGAAATTATTGAGTTCATTATAAAGGGTAAAGGCGTTTTAGCCTTTATTAATAAAGAATCGATTGTATTATTGGAATGCTGTAACTGCATCGAAATCTGCTGATGCAGTTTAAATGTTGTTTAGCCGTGTTTACCTTTAAGCAACATACCTATCACAAATTAAATGTTTCAAGTTATTTTTAATTAATTGAATAAACAAATGTGTTTTTAATTATAAAAAAAATAATACCAAATCTTTATGCATTTTGATTTTCACAGGTGTGTTTCGAATTTATTTGCACACATCAAATGTTTTTTAGGACAAAGGTAATGATATAAATTGAAATGTGGTAAATATGTTTTTAAGCATATTCTCAGTATGTCCTGCTTATTTTCTAGAATATAGATTATCAAATGTTATGTGCTAAAGTTGTTAGACACTCAGCCTCGGTGTTCCTTCTTTTGTAAATATTGTTACGAATTTAGACCTAGTTATAGATTTGTAAAGTTTTAGACTGATTTATTTAGCATTCAGGGACAATATTTTCCAGACAAATGAATAACAAGAAAATAACTTATTTCATCTTGAAAACGATTCAGTGGCTGAAGAACTTTCTCTTGTTTTTTTCTTTTTCTTAAAATGTTACACAAGAAACCACAATATTAATCATAAATACAAAAACTAAACCATATGCACACATTCGTCTCGAAAAATTGTGCTTGCTTGAGGTTGTGACGTTCACCAGTTGGTATTCCGCCATTTACAAGTGGTAACTATTCGGATCCACTTTAATGCATCTGGGATGCTCCCATATCCATTATTGTTATTAGGGAACTTTTAATCGACGACATGTTAACACGATTAAAAATGTTTGGTTAGGGAGTGGGGTTGAGGACTGGAGGTTTTCCTTTCAAACATAATATATTGTCAATATGTAGTAAAAACAGAGTTCAGCGGATAAAATTATGTAATTAGAGATTTATTTTCTTTTAAATAATGAATAATAATTTTGTTTCTTTCATAGTTTGTAAGTTTTGTAAGAGAGTTATAACGCAGAATGGGGTAGGAATGTTGGATTTACTCAATTTAAAGTAGATGTTATTTTTAAGTGGATAATCCAGAATCAAATGCTGGATGGTTCCCTTCCCTCGACATTCGCATTCCGGATCGTCCTTGCATTTGATTTGAAAGAGGTATTTAGTGGTTGTGAAGTGACCTGTTCTCATTCTTATTATGATTGTTAAGTGTCTACTTATTTAAAATGGGAAAGAGGGTTGGATTTGTTTGTACCCCTGTCCCTTTTCCTCAGACGATTCTTCATTTTGTATTATGAAGTTTTTGATTTTAGGGATATATATTCCTTTGCTTCTAAAAGAATGTCAGTAGGTACCCTTGAAGGTCTTTCTATATTAGCTAGTTAATCTGCTTTCTCGATAGTTTCTATTCCCACATGGCTTGGAATCCTAGTATTCCTGCATCTAATAGGAGCAGTCTTGTAGCAAGAGTGCTATTATATATGTCATTGCTCAGTCGTGTCTGAGATTTTTTGAATTGCACCCCTTGAATTAGTGCGAATTATTATGTTAAAAAATTTATTTACACAAATTTATTTGGCCTTATGAATTGCCATGACTTCCGCAGTAGTAATTTCGGTTTTCCCCTTTAGTTTTGAAGCGTATGATAAATTCCCCTCAGAAAAAATGTTTCCACTTTTCTATTTTTTCTAAAAATAGTCTTTTGACTATGATCGAGCCTTTCTCTAGCTCTAAATTAATAACTTTAATGGTCTCAAATTGACCAGAGTAGTTATATTCAAAGCAAGGTAAATTTGATTTTATATTATTATTTAAGTATTTTAAGTTGCCTAAATGTTGGATTAGGTAGGGCTTTTCCCTATTTCTTAAATAGTTTCCGGTTTCCCAATTATTATTCAGTGTTCCGATATGCGACTTTACAGGATTTTTGATAATCCTCTTGTTTTTAAGAATAATTCTTTTAGCTAGCCATTATCTTCAAAATTCTAGACAAGTTTTCATGCAACCTGTAATTATCCTTAGGGCTTGAAATTGAATGTTGTCCATTTTTTTTAAATCTTTAATGGTGTTGGGTTTAAGAATATTGGAGCAGTAAGTGTGATCTTATTATGGCTTTGTATACCATAAGTAGGACACCCTTAACACACGAATCCCCTTCATTGCTTTCTGGCAAATGTTATCTTTGTGTTTTGTCCAATTAAGTTTGTAATCAAGAGTTATTCCTAGATATTTAGTATATTCTGTCCAATTTATTTGTTTTCCTTGGTAAAAAATTAGATGCGCGGTGAATTCTTTTTTCCTATAAGGGCTAAATGATATTTTGTCTAAGAAAAGGGAAAATGCATGCTCTTTCATCCACTGGGATATAGGTTCCGTAGCTTTATTGCATTTTTGAGACAAAATTAATGCCAAATCGTCAGCATTCTTCAATATAAAACTATAATTTCCTAGTATCCTGTGAGTGGAGGCAGTATTGGTGTGTAACTATAGGGGTTATTTTTATCTTTATTAGATTTCTAAATGGGGATAATTAAAGATGTTTTCCAATCCGTTTGAATATGTACAGTTTGAAGGTAGTTATTGTAAAACTCTATAACTTTTACTTTAGTTGTATGAAAAATTTTAATTATAGAATAGGAAATATCATCTAGGCCTCGATCCACCTATCTTGA
The DNA here is from genome assembly GCA_030620095.1 of Kuschelorhynchus macadamiae. NCBI lineage: Eukaryota > Metazoa > Arthropoda > Insecta > Coleoptera > Curculionidae > Kuschelorhynchus > Kuschelorhynchus macadamiae. The sequence continues at coordinate 1,346,612 of JAUTXW010005511.1, forward strand.
TTAAGTTTAACGTCTGTTTTATTTATTTATAAGAATATTATTAATAGTATTAATTATAAAATTTAGATGATCTTTTATGAGAAGGGCTAGGCCCCCTTTACCATCTGGTCTATCTAGCCTGATTGTTATATAACTTCTTATATTTAATCAAGTCTCAGATAATGTAATAGTGTCAGGTTTTTGTTCATAAATTAAAATTTTTAAATTTGCTAGGTTGTGTCATGTCCCCTTCAAAAGGAAAAAGGCATGTCCCTGTCTTTATATGCTAGGTAGCACCCTCTCTGATAACCCTATAATTCTATTAAATCTACGAGTATGTAATATTTTATAATCGGCCTCAGCGTTTTCATTTACTTTTTGTTGTTCTAATTCCACCCATATCCCTCTTATATATATATATATATATATATATATATATATATATATATATATATATATATATATATTTTTTTCTTTTAGCGTTTCGTTATCTAAAAACTCATTGGCGCTTTGAGCATTACTGTATTCTAATATTAATTTATTATTGCCGTTTTATAGGGGACTCTTTATGTTATTTAATTTTAAATTATTAATCTCCCTGGCTAGAGGCAGGGGTGTTTATTTTTCACAATTTTTGTCGCATTGTACGATTACTGTGAATTGACCTAAACTATTAAATTTATATGTATTAACGTTGTATTTATTGGTATTTTCTTGATTATTTAAATTGGAGATTAGATCATTTTCAATTTCTATATCGTTTTGAGAGAAAAGAGAATTTTGAATTAAGAAATTTGTTTTATTTATAATTTTATCTGTCTTATTTAACTTAGGGGGGGCTGGCTCATGATTAGTTATTTCTCATTCACTAACTATACCTAACCCTAAAACTGTGAATTCTGATTCCTGTCACCTCAATAGCTGGAGCAGAAAAAAAGTTGAAAAATCGTCAAAACGCAATAAAAGTTCGAATTTCTGTAAATTAACTCGTTTTTTCAATTTTTCTTTGACGAAAATATGTTTGTCACTCTCTTATTAAAGTGTGGGATACTACTAATATTATTATACCATTTCGAGAAATATCTTTCAGATTCAATTGTCGTAATCGGGACGAAAATTTCTAATATGTTTCTTGTTTCCGAAAATGGTCCCAATAAATTATTTTCCATTATAAAATTGAAAGTGTACCGTGTATTCTCTCATAAATAACAGTTAGGTCTTTAAGCACTTATCTAGATCAGGATATGAAGGAATCATATATTTATCGACTATTAAATTTTGTGGAATTTTTGAGTTAGATCTGAGATGACACGACGAATTTTACCAATCTATCCTGGAACTTTTGGCGGTTTAAATTTAATACAACTTTAACAAAACATTTGGGTAAATCAACGGTGGTATTTAAAAAAAACTCTAAACGATATTTTGAACTGCATTTTGGAAACATGCCATGAACACATATGTTTTAGTTACCGTAGGATCCCATGAGCCAACAAATCTCATACTTACTATTACTGCATTTCTCGGTTAAAATTCTTCAATAAAAAGTCAGGTTGCTGGTACGGCGACAAGTACAAAACGTACCGCCGAGAATAACGTTATACTGTACTTGTACTTATACAAGATAAGGTAAGGTTGTTCAGTTCGTCATGTATTAAGTTGGTGCCTTTACACTAAGTTATGTTTTAACGGATCGCCAAAGTGATATAACTGTTTGTATTATTTTGTAGGTTTTTCTTACATTTTTGGAAGTTTTGCTGCTCCCACTTCTTATGGACTAGCCCACATTGTTTGGCTCCTTTGCCTTTATGAAATTAAAATAATCATAGACTATTGCCGAAATAGTAAAGTAAACTGTTAAGGATAAAGTTAATCAGTACTAAAAACTGAATATACTTTGAATAGTCGGTCCATTAATATTATATACTTAATAAATTCGCCAAATCAGTCGCTCGTATCGCCGTTTATTCGTAATTTATAATAGTTCACCAACGTGACAAAAACTTAGTTTTATTTATAGCATGTTCTGTCTAAATGCTTCTAGTAGAATTTAATTATTGTATCAGCTCTCTGTTTTATTGTATTTTATGATACGTTTTAGTGGTGCTCAAATTTCCATGCGCACAAAGGTACCCAGTATCGAAAACTTCACGTTACTGTGAGAGACAAGGCTGATAGAGTTTTTATTATCGGCATTGAAGTGCGTCAAGGTAGAGGTAGATATAGAGGTACACATATTATTTCAATATCACCGAGGTACCAGCTTCATAATAAAAGTTCCTATAAGCTGATATTCGCCCAGTCATATTTAACAAAGGAAACGGTAAGTTTTACTTTTGTTAATTAATTTATTATTGTTGTTACCTTAATTATCCAATTTGCACTTGTTTCTACATATCAAAAAGTGAACATAAAAGCAAAACGATTGCGTGATAACATTACAACAAATACATGCTGCAGCACTAGTTCAGTGGTTATTTATATATGTAACTACTATACATATACAATGTCCTTAAAAAAATTCGTATCATATGGGATTTTTTATTAGACAATTTTGTCAAAATTTAGCACTGGCAATAATTTTTGCTTCATTAAGTATGAAAGGTAGCCTATTCGAAAATAGTCACGTGACTCGCGTTACCGGTCAAAATTGACATTGAATAATGAAAATTGCAGAAAAACGTCTTATTGGCTAAAATATAAAAAACTTTTATCAAGAAAAGTTGTTTGTTTTGTAGTTTTACTTATGTATACTGTGATTTTGGCTAGAAATTCCAATATTTTAACATTTATAACTTTTTCCTTTTTTCGAAAAATCTAAAAAATAATGTTTAAGTTGAAGAAATATCACCCAGTATAAGAGAAAAATAAAAATCAAAACTTAAAAGTATGTGATGCAAAGTTAGCATGATTTTAGTAATAATACGTGTAGATTACTTAAATTATATTTTTTAGGTAGTAAATACGTGTCATAATAAAAAAAAATAGTAATATACTGATTTAGAAGCGTAATCGAAGGTCTAAATTATTTGAAATTTTTAATAATTTGCTTTTGGAAAAATTTTTAAAAGCTGAAAATTGGAATTGCTGACCATAATGTAAACATATGTAAAACTAAAAAATATACAACTTTTCTTAATAACGCTTTCTCATATTTCAGCAAATAAGCCCTTTTTCTGCGATTTTTATTCATCAATGTCAACACTGATAGATAACACAAGTCACTTGAGTATTTCTATAAGAATTTAAGACTAAATAGATTAATTCATTTTAAATGGAAGTACTCCTGTGAATTTATGCCAAAGTTGTGGTATATTTCAGTATTCGCTATGCAGTAAAGTTGTAAATTACCTACAATCAGTACTAAACGTACTGAATAATAATTATATCTAGTTAAAAAGCACTGTGGCCAATGTGGTTTAATCATCGAGAATTGAATTTAAGCCTTGCGTTTTAATTTGAAATATTTCACTTCAAACATACACAATTGAATCAACTTAATAAAAAAATAGATTCCTCGTTTGTACGCCTCCATATTGCATCTACTTTCATTTTAGAACATAAAAAATGGTTTTTAACCGTATTGCAAATTAAAACAAATAATAAATATCCCAATTTCAATTCATAATAGTTACTTATGGCCTGATGCAGAGCTGTCTAAATACCAGTTACTTAATACATTTTACGCATGCCCACATCTCATTATATTACCAGTGCATACAGGATGAAATTCGGTACCTGGTTAGGATGCTTCGAATCGACCGAAAAAAACATAAATGCTATTAAAAAGCTAGTCTAACCTTTTTTTCTTTATTAGCTCTTTACTATTTGCAGATTTCAGTTAATCGGACAACCTTTTGTATGTCGGATAATTCCGAAAATTTGATCACCTGTAAATAACAAATGACGATTAGAAGCAAACATTCACATATACCTTTCGTTATGTACTATTATCTGAACTATCAGGATTTCTAAGTAACAATAACAAATGTACGATCAGAAGCAGATATATCAATATGTTTTTTAAAAAAATGATATATACAGGGTGGAACGTCTTACTGAAATAAATAATTTGGCAACTGTTCATAATTTTGAAAATGTTTTTCCCCTCAAATTGATTGATTTTTTCATTAAATGCAACATGGATGTGGCTTTGTTAAATCACTGAATCCTTAATTCAACTGTTTTCGAGAAAATGGCGTCTCCAAATTGTCATTTTGGACACTCTATCGACAAACCGGTTAAACTTAGAATGAAATTACTTGCATTTTTCTATCTTAACTTTTTAAATTCTACCAGGTGACATCATCGGTTTTGCCAAAAATGTCCAAATTCGTCACTGGTCTCCATTTTCGGTTTGAAGGAAAGTGGAGAATTTTTTCATTCGGTTAAAATCAACTAATAGATGTTAATCGTTGGACGATAGAGGGCTCTAAATGGCCCACAATGATAATTTTGATATACCATTTTTTCGCCAGCAGTTGAATTTATGAATAGGACATGTAACATAAATTTAGAATTTTCCAGTAATTAAAAAGGCAGTATAAAAAGTGTTACATTAAATGGGTAACTCTTATTCAAATGACGTCACAAACAAATCGTTATTACCAAAATATCCGGACTCGAATAAATCAATTTAATGAACAAAATAGTTTTTTTGAATTAACAGTTTTTAAGTTATTGAATTTATTCTAGTTAAATGTTTTGATTTGGATTCATTTTTTCTGAGATTCTTGTCAAGACATCGGAAGCCTGCCTTTGCTTTAATTATTTTCGACCATCGCTCACCAAGAGTGTCACTTTTTAATGGAGTCAATAATTTTAAAGTTAGAACCATTACAATAGTAACCACTTTTTTGTTCTGTAACCCAAACATTTCTATTTTCCTTCCTTGATATATGGTAGTGTTGGTATTCTCACAATTATTGACTCTGCCACATATTGCGTTTTTAATGCTAAACTAAAATTTTTGGGATATAACATTATACCCTGACTGTCTGAAGCTTATCCTTTAAACTTTTGTGTAACTTCATAAGAAAAGTACAAAACCCTGTCTAAAACGCGTTTCTTTACAAATTCTTGAGAAATTCTAGGTTGACTTATTTGTTTTATCATCTTTTCTAATGTAGTGCAAAACATGTGTGTATCTTCAATACTATTGTTATATTTCTTTTCAGTGAAAATAGATCAAGAGTTCTAACCACACTACACCACAACTTGTTAAGTTCTGGACGCGCGTTTCGCTAACCAAGTTAGCATCATCAGCAAATGATATAAACTAAAGTAACTTATCCTTGGTTGCACTCGACTGCACCGTTGTCAAGTAAACGATAGAGGGAACTATAGAGAATAGGCCCTCTGTCCTTACTTAGTGCTTTCTTATCACATTTAACTATTTCTATACTCTCAAATGCATCCAATAATCTATTATTAGATACATTTTTAATCAACGTAAGATTATTTATTCCTATTTGGTTATTGTTTTCTAAAGCATGTTGGGCAACGCTTGACTTTTCTGTTCTTCCGTATCTTAAATGTGCCATGTGTTCTTTAAAACGAATGTTTAGGGAGCGTTTAGTTTGCCGAACATATTTTAGGTCGCAGTCATTACAGCTAATTTCATAGATGCCACTCCTCTCCTTCAAGTCGACTTTGTTTTTAGGGCTTCTAAGGAGATTTTTCAAACTGTTCTCCGTTTTGTAGGCTACTCTAAAACCTACGTTTTTAAATACTTTTTCTAGACCTCTCGTATATTTAGGATCATATGGGATAACTATGAACTTATTGAGAGCCTCAGGTGCTTGAAGAGAAGTGGCATCTTTTAACATTTTCTTATGCTTATGTCTATTTACTAATTTATGTAACCATTTCTTTTAGCTATATTTTTAATCCGATTCATTTCATTGTTAAAACATTCTTTACTTAATGGAAAATTGATGTCGGATGTTATATATCTATCAATATTAGTAAATTTTCTATAAATATCAAATTCTAATTTATTGTTATTTCTAATAAGCAACGTGTCGAGAAAAGTTAATTGTCCATTGTTCTTCTTTTCGTACGTAAAATTAATGGAAGGATATTTATTGTTTAATGTTTCTACAAATCTTGGGAAATACTTGAGTTTTTTTTGAATTGGGTTTTTAATCTACCCATAAACAAATTTGCAAGGAACGGAGATAAGCAATTGCCCATTGCAGTTCCCTCAAGTTGTTTATAATATTTATTGTTGAACTGAAAAAAACTCTAAAGCTAGTGATATGTGTACACTAGGAAACAATGAGCTTACATCAGAGGATATTAAAATTTCACATTCTTTTAAATGAACATTCTTAATTTTCTCTAAGAATTCTAACGAGTTAGTAACCTCAAAGTTATCGTACGAGATGTTTCATTTGCTGAATTCTTCTACTAACCATTTTGAAATATTGTACGTTGGTGATCCAACAGCTGAAACAATAGGTCTCATGGACTTCCCAGGCTTATAGATTTTGGGAAGGCAATACAGTTTAGATAACTGTGGGTTACTATGCGTTAGTTGAATGGAACCTTCGATATTCGCTATAATAGTTGGTAAACTATTTTTTACTGGAGGCTCTGCAAAATTTCAACCTTTATTCAAAACGGCGATTTCTCTGTTATCAAAGGACTGAGAAGAATGGTTTTCTACATTGTTCTCGACTTCCGAAGAAATTTGTTTTTGTGGTTTCAACTTTCTCAGTTTGTTTTTAAATGAACAGATTTTCTTCAAAAATTTGGCATCGATAACTACGAATATTTTTCTTTGGAAATCTAACCATTGTTCAAATTCTAAATTACTAAGTTTATAAGGGAGTTTTTTAAATAATCTGTATGCTTCAATTTCAAGCATACTTCGTTTGCTATACAGATTTTTAATTTCTAAATCTAGCCACTTTTGTTTGGCAAAAAATTCAACCTTCGCAGTAACGGGTGATTGTTTAAGGATCTTGACTAAAATGAATTTAGGGAAGACTGAAAAAGACTTGCATTATTTTAGAAACCAAATATCTGCTGCTATTAACCTAATCTTAGTACACTAGTGTGGTTAGAACTCTTGTATTTTGATCTTGTATTTTGATCTATCTTCCACCACAGGTTCCAGTGTTAGGACTTAACATGGCTTCACGGTCAACGGAACAAAACCTTTATTGTAAGTACTTTACCTGTTACTGGGAAGGTTGAATCTTTTGCCAAACAAAAGTGGCTAGATTTAGAAATTAAAAAACTGTATAGCAAACGAAGAAATTTAAACTAACACATAGTAATCCACAGTTATCTAAACTGTATTGCCTTCTCAAAATCCATAAACCTGGGAAGTCCATGAGACCTATTGTTTCCGCTGTTGGATCACCAACGTACAATATTTCAAAATGGTTAGTAGAAAAATTCAGAAAATTAAATATTTCGTACGATAACTTTGAGGTTACTAACTCGTTAGAATTTTTAGATAAAATTAAAAACGTTCACTTAAAAGAAGGTAAAATTTTAATATCTTTTGATGTAAGCTCATTGTTTCCTAGTGTACCCATACCACTAGCTTTAGAGTACCTAAACGAACTACTTGAAATCAATAATTTAAAGAAAGAAATTATTGATGAATATTTGCTTCTCACAAAATTATGTATGTATCAAATTTTTTTTCAGTTCAACAATAAATATTATAAACAACTTGAGGGAACTGCAATGGGCAATTGCTTATCTCCGTTCCTTGCAAATTTGTTTATGGGTAGATTAGAAACCCAATTCAAAAAAGAAGTCAAGTATTTCCCAAGGGTGTGTTATAGATGCGTAGATGATATTGCTATCAGATTGCTATTTTTGATACTAAAACAGAAAATCTGGACACTTTCGTGGAAACATTAAACAATAAATATCCATCCATTAATTTTACGTACGAAAAGAAGAACAATGGGCAATTACCTTTTCTCGACACTTTAGTTCTTAGAAAAAACGATAAATTAGAATTTGATATTTATAGGAAATTTATTGATACTGATAGGTATATAACATCCGACTCATTTCATTGTCGTCAACACAAAATGGCAGCATTTCATTTCTTAACTCACAGTTTAGTCACTTTTTGCATTAAGTAATGAACGTTTTAACAATGAAATGAATCGGATTAAAAATATAGCTAAAAGTATTAGATATAATGATAATTTTGTACATAAATTAGTAAATAGACATAAGAAAATGTTAAAAGATGCCACTACTCTTCAAGCACCTGAGGCTCTCAATAAGTTCATAGTTATCCCATATGATCCAAAATTTACGAGAGGTCTAGAAAAAGTATTTAAAAACGTACGACTTGAAGGAGAGAAGCGGCATCTATGAAATTAGCTGTAATTATTGCGACCTAAAACATGTTGGGCAAACTAAACGCTCCATAAACATTCGATTTAAAGAACACATGTCACATTTAAGATACGGAAGAACAGAAAAGTCAAGCGTTGCGCAACATGCTTCGGAAAACAATCACAATATATCTAATAATAGGTTATTGGATGCATTTGAGAGTATAGAAATAGTTAAATGTGGCAAAAAAGCACTAAATAAAGACAGAGGGCCTATTCCCTATAGTCCTCTCTATTGTTTACTTGATAACGGTGCAGTCGGTTGCAACCAAATGTGACCACATTTACCTATAAATAGTCTTGGTTAGGATAAGTTACTTTATTTTGTATAATCTGCTGATGATGCTAACTTGGTTAGCGAAACGCGCGTCTAGAACGTAACAAGTTGTGGTGTAGTGTGATTAGAACTCTTGTATTTTGATCTATCCGTCACCACAGGTTCCAGTATTAGGCTTTCGGTAAAAATGTCGATGCTTTGAACGTATTTAACATATTTTTCGAGGTAATTTGAGAGTTCAGAAGTACTATCTTTACCAATTGATTCTTGACCCTTAAGTTCATTTAAAGCATCATTTTGTTCTAGCTTAAAAATTTATGTTGTTTAACAAATTTGTCATATTTTCTTTCTAAAAATACCTTGTTTTCTTTCTTTGATTTTGAGGATTTTGCTAAAGTTGTCCTAGATCATTTACGACCTCTACTTAAAAATCTTAAAATTTATGGTATGAATTTTTTAAAAGGATATTCTCATAATTTTTGACAAGTACTGTCAATATATTAAAATTCTTATTTCTTCTTTGAAACTCTCTCGAATGGAGTACTTCATCTACAGCGATTCTTGACGGATCTTCGAAATAAAGTATCGTATTTTTTATTAAATCGTTTTACGATATTTAAATTAAGTTCAAAAAAGACCTTTTTATTATGTATAGAAGAGGACTTAAAAAAGGAACCATATACAAAATATTTATCATTTATTCAAAAATTACAAAGTTGATCTTCAATTGTTTAATTTTTGATTGTCAGTTGTTTTTTTTAGTTGGGCACTCTAGACATTTTTATGAAAAAACTTAAAAATTATAATTATCTAAATTTAAACTAAAAATTGAGGTTTTAAGAGGGCGACACATTATGGTAAAAAGCTGTACAAGGGTCCCAGGAAGGGACTTCTACTATAGAATATATATAATAAACTTTCCATAAATTCTAATATGTCTGTATGTTATTAGTGTCAACGTTTGTTCAACGTATTTATGAACATGTCTGTACATAACATACCATTGCCGACAAAATAAATTTGCCCAGCGATAGGCATAAGATACACTTTCAAAAACAATATGGTATTCTTAAATAAAAATAATTTGTAATTTTTATTGCATTTTTTAGAATGACAACCAACTTAATCCAAAGTCATTTTTAAAAGCATTGCCAAATTCATATATGCCGTTTCATTGGTCGAGTTTGGACAGAGATCAGTTGTTATGCGTTTCAATAGAAGATATCGCGGATTGCTGTTGGTCTGGAGGATTCAAAATAGATACTAATAATTCAATGCACATCACCATTAGGTATTTTTTTATTTTCTAGATTCGTAATATAAAAAACATAAATATAATGTTTCGTATAATAGTTAAGAAAAAACTGCAAAACTTCGAACTTCGATTAGGGGAAGTTATATTGTTTCTCCGTATTTATTTGGGTTTGTATTGAAAATATAAAGAGATGAAATACAAAAGAACTGTGAGAGTTGTATATTTTTATTCAAAATTATTTTGGAATATATAGTTTAATCCAAATACAATTTATGACCCAAACATATCCATTTTAAAATAATACCACACCCTATATATTTTTGTATTTTGTAATTGTGCTTAAAATGTTAAGCATATTTGAATATTGCACAAAAGTTATTAATATAGTAACTAGGAAACCAAATGGAAATCGGCATTTTGGATATGATAAATCGGTGCAAAGTGAAAAGAGTTATAGATGGGGACAAATGATCATCTTAACTTTTTCAAAGCTTTCAAATGTACCGTCAGGTAGGTATCTTCTATAAGTACTATAGAAGAGATATGTAAAAGTTAGGATAGAAAAGTGAAAAAAATGCCAAAAATACTGATACTCATTTACTCATAGCTGCAATATTATATTAGCTCAAATATCCTTAAAATTTTATGCTGAAAAAATGAATGGCACTCTCATCGTAAATTTTTCAAAGCTTTCAAATCGTCGTCAATATCACGAAGTGGCGTAACAGATTTTTGCTAATTTTTCAAGAGAAGCCTTTAAAGTTTTTGTATGATTTTTACTTTAATGCTAACCAAAATCTATTACAATCACTGTGTCCCGTTTTGGACATATTATATATAGGTATTGGCGTTATTTAATTATGGTGAGTAAAATGTATAATATAAAATGTATACTGGGAGAAAAGTACATACGCCAGTTTGTGAAATGTTTAAATAAAATTAAGTATGGTACAAAAAGAGTTACGCACCTGGATTATTATAATATTATTACAAAAAAACATCAAATGAAATAATGTCAAACAGAAAGTTTATTTTAATAATATGGTTATGTAAATACCTAAAAAATTACAAAAAAGAAATCGTCATTTTAACAAGCTCTAATACCAACCTAATAAATATCAGGTACGATTTTATCCAAATACATAATACACTACATACAAGCTAAAGATGCAAACACATTATAAACTGGTTTACCGAAAACATCAATTGCTCGTAAAAAAATGCTTTTATAAAAAATACAAAAAACAAATTTTTATTAATAACGGATTTCGCATCTACTCATTATGAGGAATATCTAAATAAAACTTTTTATATTCTTCCGTACGAATTACAGGTGTGACCGCTTTGCATAATGATTTTAATTCTGCATACTTCTTATTAGTGATTTTTTGGCTTCTTATTTAAACTTTCAATAGTATAATTTTTTAGATCAATATTTTTTGTTGTCTTTAATTTAAACTTTTTGTTATTTTCATCGAGATGACTCGTTTTAAAAAATATTATTAATGGTTTCTTTTTATTTACTTTTATGTCCATAATGTTATGCCATTTAATTGTTTCTCCTGTTTTAAATGTCCTTACAGTCAAAACTCTCAGTTCTTTGGATAATTTTTTAAAATTTAAAAAATCATTACGGGACGTGAAAGTGCAGTTGATATTGTATACAAAAACATTGTGACGATCACCGAATTTTTATTTTGGCCGCGGCAACCGTCTGAAAACAACGTGATTGATTTTTTAGTACATTTTTTTTCGTGGAGCTTTATGTAAACAAGAACTTATTTCCAAGGCTCCTCTTTGGCTAGACAGCTCACTCCAAATGAAACAATGGCATTCCTTTGAAGCAATATCGTAGAACATGAAGTTATAATTTGATAACGCCGTTTATAAAATAATGCATTTTCTTTCGATTGTGGCAGATAGATTACTTGCTGAAGATCAAAACTTGCGCAAGCAATATTATCGTTCGCTAAAGCCTTCTCTTTAACGATCTTCTTGATTTGTCTGACTTTGGCCTTTTCAGCAACATGTTTTGTAGTACTTATCCTTTATCGTTTCTTTAAAAGCTTTATCTCCTTGTCTTAATGATCAACATAGTGAGCACTGGCCTCTTTTTGCCCACTCAAAAGATAAGTTCAAAGACCTACACACCTTAGGATATAAACCATTTGAACCTTCCTCTTCGTTTCATCCTAATTCTTTAAGAAACATATTATACATCTTTGATGTCGTTAACTCTGGGTGCAGATATTCCCTGCTAAAACTGGCACAAAGTAGTGAGCTTCTACTTTGGGAAATCTTATGATTATAAATTGCAGTTCGAATGCTTCCGTCTCGTTGTATACCCTTGACTGACTGTCTGCCACCTTTTTTCGTCTGGTAGAATTCCACTTGAAATTAACTTTCCCAGGGTAATTTTCATTTCTTTTTTGGGTATCCCAAGGTATGCAAAAAGAATATTTTATACTTGATACTTCTTGTATATGACTTTAATAATCTTAACATGGATATATTTAAGTAAGCCTCTTCGGGAAATGGTATGGTATGCAATGTTATAATATAAAATGGGCGTAACTCCATTTTAGATTTTTCCGAGTTACGCCACTTCGTGATATTGAGGAAATGTATCGTCTTCTAGAAGAACCGTAGAAGAGATCTGTATAAGTTAGGATAGGAAAATGAAAAAAATGCCAAAAATGCTGATTCTCATTTATCCATAGCTACAATATTTTATTAGCTCAAATATCCTTAAAATTTTATGGTGAAAAATACATGTTTGGATCATAAATTGAAGTAAGTCAAATAATGTATGAATTTTTAAAATTTGACGTGTATGTTTTGTCTATAACATAAACGGAGACACAGCGGGGTCAAAATATGACTAGACATCCATACATACCTACCGGGTTTTTGTTTGTATTTTGAATGGGACTACAAATTGTGTTTTAAAAGATAGATAAATATGTTAAATACAAAAGTTTTATCACCCGGTTCCCTAAAAAGGTTTAAGAGTTAGAGATCTAATTGCCATATCAATTAAAACTTTCAGTTCGCCAATTAGGTTTTGCTTATGTCACTGTTATACTTCGTAACTGTGATTTTTAGAAAAATTGTTTGTTCCATTGTCCAAATGTAATTTTAAACCTATTACTGTTAAGTTAGACCTCCTCTAAATATATATATATATATATATATATATATATATATATATATATATATATAAATATATATATATATATATATATATAATATATATATATATATATATATATATATATATATATATATATATATATATATATATATATATATATATATATATATGCAGTTTTTTCGGGATTAGGCTTGCCGAATTGTCAATTGATTATTGTGAATAAACCTATTGCAATTAAGTTCATTTATTTCCACCCATAGGCAACTACATAATAAATTTAGGTTTACGTTTAACAAAGTTTGAAATGAAAATTCTTGTATACACATCTTGTCTTAAAAATAATTCAACTCCAACTTATTCAAATTTAGGGTGTTTTAAATACCTGTTAATGGTAGTTATATTATATCGCGATATATGTAAAAAAAGATGTTTACATTTATAAAAGCCTTTGGTATAATGGCATTTGAATAATATGCAAGAATATGAACGAAAATGAAATTATGTACATATTCTCTAGCCTAGCAGCAAATGCTACATTTTTTTGTTCGATTTCGACCCTGTCCGAACCTTAAAATATCTATGTATTAACATTTTTATTTATAAATTTGAGCTTTTGTTTAAATTTAAAATATTTATGTAGATATGAAATTGTAATTGTTGAAAATACTGAGTGATTAAACAATAAGTTAACGCTTAGTTTCTTTTTTAAAAGCTCTTCCTCTTTATAGTATTTTTGTACCCTATGTAAACTACTCTAGCATTTTTTAATTATTATTATATAAAATAATTGTTATTATATAAAATAAACTAAACAATTTAAAATGTTTATTAACTTTTTAAATTTATTTTGGTAACTATTTTTTGGGTTTTTTTAATTGAATTTATGGAAGCATGCATTATGGGTTGAAATTTGTTTGACGGTATATTTTTTTGGGCACCCGAACGTTTGATAGCTTTTAAAATTTCTATTCCAATATTTTCAGGTTTTAGTTGCTCTACTAGTTCACTGCCATCATTTTTATTTAATTTCGAGCAACTCATGGAATTTATCATCACTTTAAACTAACCCCTGTGCATTGTAGATCAGCTTCTATAACTTCACTAAAATATTCTTGATAATAATATAAATTTACGAAATATTTTTTTAATATAAGTATTAAACTGAATTTATTTTCTTTTTACAATTAATTACTCTAAAAGTTAAAAGAAATTTAGTAATAAACCCTTAGTTCAAAGATTTGAAACTTCCGGTATACAATAATAACGAGTTCTTAGAACTATTATTGACTTTAACTGTAAAAAAAATAAGTATTTACATAAGAATAACACATAGTTGTTGGTAAAAGTATTATATAAAAATATGTTAAGGAATCTATATACTAATGTTAATATAATAATACAAGTTTTATAAAATACTATTTTAAGACTATATAATAATGTGACATGTCTTGCATTTTCCCTAACGGGCAAATTATGCAACTGTGTTATAATGAACATCATTTTCAGGGACTCAAATTCTAGAGTATATTTTTTACGTCTGGAGGTTGTGTTGCAAAGCGCAACGTTTTATGTGATCTTTACAGATGCAGACACGATGCCACCCCCAATTCGAGTTGACAATTTTTCCGAAGTAGCTATAAAATTTGGTCAAAGCTGTTTTATTGATGTGATGCATAGCACAGGTATAGTATAACAGGAAATTACAATTGTCCTATTTTAAGCTGTGCAATCAGTCGCTACTGTTTGGTTTGTTGGATAATTTTTTCAAAAAATTAAAAATAAATTAGTTTTTGAAAAAATATACGTATAGTTATTTTATTGAAACAAAAAATATGAAAATAACTAAAAAACACTAACCATTGCAGGCGGAAGAACGTGGTGGCGATATGAGATTATAATGAGTGAATGATGATCAGAATGGAATAGAACAAGCTAAATTTATTATGGGATATAATTAAATATTTACAAGATTCTGTAGTAATTCTATAAAAATTATAACACTGTCATTTGAATTAAAAAAGAGTAACCTCTAATGCTTTATTGGCAATATTTACCCCATAAAATCAACTTTTATCATAAGCATGGCTGATTTGCAGTTATAATGTCATAAGTGCATAAAAATCACCGAAAATTCTAAAAAAAAAATTATAGAAATATTAAAAAATAAAATAGCCCGACTCCGAAGGAGAATTTGCCGAATAAATATAATTTACACTATTTCATTTATTTCTTTATTACAAAAAGTAAAAACGGTATAATTATACGCGGTGTCGGCGTCATCGTAGCTGAATTTTAATTTTCGTATTTTACCTGCTGGGCGATTTTCACTTATCAATTCGGCGAAAACTTCATATTGATTTTGACATACTTTAAGTCTGATGGTTATGGAATTGTATCGGTTAAGCTGGGGTCTATATAAACCGTCTTACTCGATGAGTTGAAACGTGTCAGTCAGAACATGCTTGGAAAGGAAAATGAACGTTCTACCTAAATGAAACCAAGACAGATGATCTCCCTGAAAGTTGTTCGGCTGGAGCACTGTTTTCCGAAGAACGCATGGCGTAGAGTGTAGATTAATTTATCTAGTTACCTGAAGACTACCATATTTTTACCTTGTTTTAGAAGGAGGGTTCGAAAAAAAATTGCATTTTTGTAATATATGTAACGGTTTTAAACGTAGAAATGTCGGATTTGTGACAGCGATTACTTGAATTTTTCACTGAATTCATTGAGTTGTTCTCATTTTCTAAATGATCAGAAAGTCTAAGGTTTCGTCGCAGTTTTTTAATAACCATTCTCTTTAGACCACCACAAAGCTACGAACAATGTTTTTCCTTTTCATTTTATTAGACACAGAGTTGCTAACTGCTAACAGTAATGTTTCATCCATAGTTTCGATGAAACTGTGTAGACTAATTCAACCGAAAATAGTGTGGCCCGTGGTAAGTACGGTAAGATGTTACATATAGACTGGGCTTTAGATAACATTATGTAATGTGATATTTTTAAAACTGATATTTTATTCATACGTTTTGTAAATATTGTACTTGTTTAAAATGTTTTATATTAAGATATTTCATGTAAACGAAATAGTAGAAAGCGATATTGCATCAATAATTAATCTAGTCATAGTTAAAAAGTGAAGCACAAATAATACTCAAATGTATTTTGCAATTCCAGTTGTTTGTTTTGATTTGGTTATAAAACAATGTTTACATTTTGGTAAACTAGAAACATGTTAATTATTTAAAACATTTTAAAGTTACTACTTAGTTAAACGTAGACTAATTTTATTATACTATTGTAGCTAGAGCACATTCAAGTGTGCCATATGCCTGGGATGAGCCTACTAAACCACAGTACATAAAGCTGATTGCTCCAGGAGGAATGTCACGTACATGCGATATGAACAATTTGGGTCCAGTTGCAGAGTTGACTTATGAGAACTTCATTTACATTGCTTTCGTAGGCACATTTAAAAAGTGAGCTATAATTTATATATTTGCTGTATTTAGTTTTCAAAATAATGTTGTTTTACGAAACAGGTGTTCATTATTTAAGGTTGAAACCGGTATTGCCAACTGAAAAATGGTTAACGTTGATACGGGCTCCTCAGAGAATTCTGCTACTTTCCGCTACGTTTAAATTTAGGAAAGAATCTGTCTGTAAAAAAAGACAAAGAAATTTTTAAAACTTTATTTTTGCACCAAGGAACTACACTAAATATGTATCTTCAAGGGAAACGGTATAAAATTTACACAAATAAAAAAATTGACTATTATATTACCTCTATCCATTGTAAGAAATACTGAATTAATAACTGAAAACTACAGTCCAAACCGTAAGCGATTCCCATAGTTTACAGAAGTATATAATTTCGTACATGGGCAGTAGACAAGGTACAAAACGGTTAATCTGGCGTATGGGGTGTTGCCGTTAGTTAAATTTAAAACATAACATTTAGGATATCTGCAAAAGTTTTCATTCAGGGTGGGTTTGGAACACTTTAAAAAATTGCAAAATATTAGAAGTAACCTTAAAGTTATTTAAATTGAATATTTAGCATTCATTTTTGACACTTATGAAACGGAAAGTTGCTATATAAGAACGTAGTGCCTGGTTTTCATCAGCGTCGCTTTCGTTTCTAAAGATAATTGTTGCTACGCATAGCGGAATCCCAGTACGATTGGCAACACTGGTTGAAACATGGCATGTAAGATTCGTAGCCGCCGGTTGTACTAGCTCGACACAATGCCTAACGACACGAATTTCATTGGTTTTAATGTTTATAAGTCATTGCCAATTTAAATATTTTAAACTTCTTTTCGAGTAAGTATTTTGAATTAACATTTATTTTACAAATGTCAATTCATACCCTTTTCAGGGCTTTCGTCGATTAACTCGCCTTTTACTGGCTCTTTTTTAAATAGACCAGAACAGTTTTCATTTTCGGAACTTTATCAGGGCTTGAATATGTTGATTAGTAGGTTCCACCTCGATGCTTGTCTTTCTCCCTAAAATGTGAATTCGAATCCAGATATTTATACATCCCAGCTTGCTACTGGTCTGTTTAGTTAGCTATGTTAAATATTTTATATATACATTTTGATTAATCTGACATTAAAATCATGTATTACAGAATAAACAATTGTGTTTTTGAATTAGTAGCATTAAACAATTTATAATATAAGCGCAGGTAATGCAGCTATTTTATTTTAATTATATCAAATAACATTCAATAATATAAAAGAATCTGAAATGATGGTCTTTGATGCTATTCCACAACCAGTTATACACATTTGATGTAGTTCGGTACCTATCCATAGGTAGCGCACTGCTATTTTCGTATTTCAACTTTTATTTTTTCGCCATTCCTATGTGATAGAACGGGGAATGGAAAGGGCGAACGACAGAACGAAATTGAAATTAATTGTGCGCCATTTATCCTGTGTCTGTGAGTATTCAAAGTTATTATTATTTAATTTAAAATAATTTCATTTCATTTATTTTTTTATTATATATAAATTTTATTTATATTTTCATTTACAGAATATATCAAAATTTAATTTATTATTTTGGTAATATGCGAAATTTAATATATCTATGCCTATTATAAGGAGCACCTAAATTTTAACAATTTATATTGCGCTCAGTAAGTATTTTATATAATTTACTTCAATAAAATATAACAACCCATGGCATGTCACAACAGAAGCCAAATAATTAATACCAAATATTAAATTTTATTATGCTAATAAAATAAGTATGTATGTAGTTTACCGCTACTTTGAGAGGATCGAGCGGAAGCACCGAACCAAGCCAAAAACAACCACAAATAACAACTTAATTTATCTGAAAAGGTTACTAACCCTGACTTTTATTTAAAAAATGCTTTATTAACTGCGAATATTCATCGCGTCCAATATAAATTTATGGATTTTCTTTATATTTCAGGGCAATGTATTAAAATATTGACCCCCAAACAAAAAATGTTCTGTAATTAGTTACACAAAAACAGAAGAATTAAAGACATAAACTAAGTTTGAATCAAAAAGTTTTGTCTCTTGGTAGTGGAATGACTAGAATTTTTTTTAACAATATATTTAAAACCCTATTTTGAATGACTAATGGTCCTTTAGAGTTTCTCCTACTACTACCACTAAAAATAAAAAATTGGAATAAGTCTGTGAGTTATAGTTTCTGTATGGTAATTCCATCTGAGTTTTTGATCTATTGTTAAACCTAAATATTATGTGTGTTCTGTAGAGCTCACAAAAATTTGCTTGAACAGTTATGTAGGTCTTGCTTAAGGCATAAATCAGAGTGTATTTTTAATTCATCACTAGGGTTTGTTGCGGTGTTTGTAATGGTAAAAGATATAAATAATAAATAAATACGTTATGGTCGATCGTGTCAAAAGCTTTAGCTAGGTTCAGCAACCTAATAAAGATCTATTATTATTATTTAAACTATTGCTAATGTTTTTTATTAATCTGTGCATATCCATTTCTGTGTTTTTTTAAGTTGTAAAACTATATTGATTTTTTCCTAATAATTTGTATTTATCTAAAAAGCTTACTAGTCTTTCTTAAAGCCTTTTTAAAAGATTTTTCCTATATTATTCATTAAAATGATTGGGGACTAATCCAGTTGAAAAATTTGATTTATTATGTTTTAGTGAACTGCTGACATTTTTTTAATAAAATAGATGAAATCCCATTCAAACGCGCACTGCGTTTATGTTTTTAAGAGTTTATTGTGTTTGTTAACTCTGTTTTTTCTTCAACTGGTTCAAGAAATAAAGAATTTGGATTACCAGATTGGTTATTGGCACGTTCTGGAGACTTTGCAATTTTTGGTGCCATTTCTAAAACTACATTACAAAAATAATCATTAAACGTTTCTGCTAATTGACAATCGCTAGTTATAATGGTACTATATTTTTCTTTAATTTCCTATATATAATGTATAGGTTTATTTTTAGTATTTGAGACCTCTTTAATGAAATCCCATGTTTTTAGTGTCCCTTTTACATAATCTATTTTATTTCTGAAATAATTATTCTTTAAAGTTTGTATTAACTTTTTTAATGTGTTTCTATATATCTTATATTCAAGTATTTGTTGGTCTTTTATATTAACATTTTTGTTTATTTTACGTTTTAATAAATCCCTTTTTAATGGAATTTTAGATGCTTTGGGTCGCTCATGGTTTAAGTTTGTTTATTTGAAATTTTGAACTTTTAATTTGCTTTGATGTTTGTAGCGTTTGTTAATAACTTCATTCCAATTTTCTTTAGAGAGAAAATTATTCAGTGATCATAGTTAATAGATATGTATTAATTTCCAGTTAATTGGTTACTATGAATATTAATATTTAATTCTTTATTTAGAAAAGTGGCAAAGTAATCTGTTAAGTTGTATTCAAAAATTGCCGATTTAATATTGAGTTTTTTTTTATGATTTTTTACAAATAAATCGTTAGTGCATGAAGAGCTGTCCACTGTTACTCTACTAGGTTTATTAATGTAGGTTCTGAAACCATATTTTCCTTATAATATTTGGTATTTATATTATTTTGATCAAGAATATTTATATTGATATCACCAGTAAAATTTCTAAGCTAGGTTTGAATTCTTTTATTTCGTTAAAAAATGTTTTAAGGCTATGTAAAAATAAGCCTATATCGGTTGCTTTAGGGCCGCGATAAACCAAGTCCTCACCTTTTAAGCTATGTGATTTATTTTATTATTTCTAAAGGAATATACTTAACAGATATATACTCAAAACATTACAAAAATGTTTTAAATTATATTTGACTTTTTATTTGTGCATTTATTGTATTTTTAAATATTATTGATATAGTATTTATATTAGATCGTAAAGCATTGAACTTTCCCTTAATTTTTGAGTTTAATTTATGTGAACTATATATTTAAGGTGGCAACCTAATGGAAACAGATTATTTGTGTTAATTTATAAACATTTTTTTTCAGTGCTCATAAGGTAAAGGATTCCCACGATGTAGAAAGTCAAGAGTTAGTATTGGATGTAGGAAAGAAAAATAAAATTTTTCTTGCTAGAAAAATACCTGGACAGAGATCGCAGTTGTGGAGAATGACTTCTGAAGGTATGTCCAAATCTAAAATAATAAAATATAGTAATATAAAGTAACAAACAATTTTTTTTTGGCTTTTTCGCACCCCAAACATATCTAATTTTAAACTGATTGAAAACAATATTTAAGTAAATTACATAGCTCAACATGTGAACTAGTCCGCCAACAGAATATTTTGATACATAATATAAAAAAATATAATGTAAATTATTCATTAGTGTTTTATGAATATCATTCGATAGTAAATTCCATTTTAATTTCTACTAACATAAAATGAATTTCATAGGTATAGTTATGTTGCTAGCAAATTTTCCTTCAAATTTTGAAGTCGTAATTTAGTTAAAAACTATTTTCCTATAGAATTTTCCCACACTTGGCACATTCTTACGAACATTTTTCTTAAATACAATGTCCACAAGCATTCGTTGTCCATTTAGTGTTGTGTGAAAACATCAAATGAAATAGGAGGGTTTTTTGTTACTAGAAATGCATTTTGGTATTTTTTATTTTTACAGGATATCCAAAAAACACTGCATAATTTATTAAATTGTATACCCGTTATATTATACCATATTTAGATTTTACGATTAATTTTGAGCATTTTCGAATAACATATAATCTATTAAAATAAACTTGTTTTTGAGATATTGACTTTTAAAACTAAAAATGTTTTGACTCTCAGACTAAAATCTAAATGGCACTTATTTTCCATGTTATACAGTGGAAAAAATGAGGTTTCAGAGATGCACTTGAGTGGATATAATTATCAGGATTAAGAGGCTATTCGAAGAAATAAGAGCTTTAAAAGATAGGCGAATCCTACATATAAGAAATGATATGATCAACATTTTATGACAAATCCGACGAGTTCTATTGCTCAAGCGGTACGAAGGCTTAGTTATGGAACAGATCAGAGAACTCTGAAGCATTTTAGTTTGAAACCATATCATATCCTTCCCGTTCAATATCTAACAGTAAAATAAAAGAACTTCATTCTCTGTTTGTTGCTTCGATGCTAATGAGAGAACAAGACGAGGACAACAATTTACGCAATAAAATCCTGCGGGCTGCTGAAGCGTCATTTACAACATCGGGGGTATACAACAGGAAAAATACAAATTACTGGGCAGCTCCTTACCCTATAAACATCAAATGTTAAATATCAAGAGAAGAGCTCACTTAATGTTTGGTCTGGGATGTGGCAAATCAAATTATTAGATCACTGTTTTATCAGGGCTCTTTAACATTCCAAAGATATTTACGGTTTCTTGAAAACGATATAGAAGACTTCTTAGAACGAGTCGCCAATTTAAACCTACAATATTTGACGGCAGGATGACTCTCCACCTCATGTCGTTCGAGAAGTGATTGAATATTTGAATTGTCGTTATGGCGAGTGGATTGGCCGTCAAAGAATAATTAGTTTGCTACTCATTAGCCCATTCATAATGTTTCCATTTGAAGAATATAGTATATCAACGGACCAACAGAATTATCTCGGGAAAGATTAAAAGGAGGACATCAAGCCTGTTTTCAAAGCAGTGGAGGACATGTCAACCATATATAATAAAATATTTGTTGTTCATAATTATTTTAATAATTTTTTCTTTTGTTTCTGTTTTATACACGTCGAAATACGAATTTTTCTGTTTACAGTGACTATTTTATAATGGTTAATTTAGCAATAAGATATAAATTATACAAAATAACTACCATTTCATTTTATTTTTGAAAGTTAATGTATTGTTGTTAATTCGTTTTTTTAAAAAATGTTACAGTTTTAAGGTCTAATTTTTTTTTCTTTGTCATAGTAAATATTATCACGGTAGACGAACGTTTTCCTAATTTAGAAGTGTGGAAAATCGACTTTATTAAAATAAAATATAACACTTTAGACCATAAAATATACCAGCAATCGAAAAATCACATAACAAATATGGTACTCCATTTGATGAAAATAACAAAATGAACCGTAGCAGTTTTGTTTGATGTTCAGTAGTTGTCTTTCACTAATCATTTTTGTATTCCAGGGGACGAAATATAATAAATGGCTCTTTTGGTTTTCCAAATCAAAATACCCATAGCTAGAAAAACCGTCTTGTTTAGTCCTCGTTGGATAATCCTCTGCACCCTGTATATTTACAACATATTGATCTTAAAGTTATTTGGATTGATTTTTTCCTTAATTGCATTTTGTGCTATCTAATGAAATAATATTTATTAGCTAATGCTAGTACATATTACTATTATAGGCTATTTGCAACATGAAGGCAGTAGTCCCCCTAATCATCCAAACACTCCTAGACACAAAGATGACATCTTGGTACTTGATATTGCTGATACCGCTCCTCACCCGAATTATTACTCCAGGTAAATGCATAATAATTCGTAGCTTAGTAATTAAGGTCTAACTTTGTGTAAAGTGTTTTGCAATGAATATTTGAATAATTCAGTAAACTCCAAAAAAATGTGTTTTAGAGAAGTACATACAAATATAAACTATTGATCAAGAACCCCATTAAGGTAACACAGTTTATATATGCACATAGTTATTTGTTAATAACTTTATACATATTACATAAAGTGTAATACCTATAGTTATATTTTTTTGTTTTCTCTAAATTTCCAACCAACTGTACGAGCTCATTACAACTGATACTATAATAAATAATAGAGTATATAAGTAATAAAGTATGCAATTATTAAATTAAAAAAATGTTACGGTGCTTTTTCTAATAAACACTTCTTTACAACAACAATAACTTTATTAAATACTCATTACAATATAACACGTCAACACGTGTATATATATATATATATATATATATATATATATATATATATATATATATATATATATATATATATATATATATATATATATATATATATATATATATATATATATATATATATATATATATATATATATATATATATATATATATATATATATATATATATATATATATATATATATATATATATATATATATATATATAATAAACACGTTTAGTTTATTAATTTCCACTTATTTTTTTCTGCTTGACAGCTGTTTCGACAAACTGTGTCTTTGTCAAAAGCTAACTTAAAACTGACACTAAAATCTGTACCAAATATAAAAAAATATATATATATAAAAATCTTAATGGTGTCAATAAAACAATATCGGTATTTACCCACCTCGTCTACTCTTTAGGTATAAAGATTTAACAGAGGGGAACCATTTAAGTCCAACTGGTCATTCAATAAAATATTTCGGGTTTTCCTCTTGTTAATTTCTAAACTTTCCAAATGGTTCAATTTGTAGCTTTTATTAGCCCTATGCAAAATTTTATATTCGTTTTTAAATGTATTGATTCTATCAAGCTAGCAGAAATATTTCTAGATAATATTGAACAATTAATGTATAACCAGTTGGACTTAAATGGTTCCCCTCTGTTAAATCTTTATACCTAAAGAATAGACGAGGTGGGTAAACACCGATATTGTTTTATTGATACCATTAAGATTTTCATATCTTTTTTTTTATATTTGTTACAGATTTTAGTGTTAGTTTTAAGTTAGCTTTTGACAAAGACACAGTGTGTCGAAACAGCTGTCAAGCAGAAATAAATAAGTGGAAATTAATAAACTAAACGTGTTTATTTTGTATACTAGTGTATAATGAATTTCCATCAAGTAACGGCTACATCGATAAGAATATATATATATATATATATATATATATATATATATATATATATATATATATATATTATGATTTTAGATTCTTTGACCTTTTCCGTAATAGATTTATTTTTTAGTTTTATTTTTCTTGGTTTACGGTCAGTGGTTTACTTGAAAATAATTAAAAAATTACTTCTTTTTTTTAAAAACAAATATATTGTAGTCTGATGACGTTTCAACCAGTTTTGGTCTTTTTCAAATCCTAGAACGTAATGACAACTGTATACAACACATAACGAAGCAACAGCTATGACGATCACATGTATTAAAATTTTATTTTCTCGATTAAGAAAATGTTAACAGGACACAACATTTTGCACATTGATATCAGTTCGTTGTGTTAGTCGTTGATATCAATGTGCAAAATGTTGTGTCCTGTTAACATTTTCTTAATCGAGAAAATAAAATTTTAATACATGTGATCGTCATAGCTGTTGCTTCGTTATGTGTTGTATACTGTTGTCATTACGTTCTAGGATTTGAAAAAGACCAAAACTGGTTGAAACGTCATCAGACTACAATATATGTATGTTTTTAAAAAAAAGAAGTAATTTTTTAATTATTTTCAAGTAAACCACTGACCGTAAACCAAGAAAAAAAAACTAAAAATATATATATATATATATATATATATATATATATATATATATATATATATATATATACATATACATATACATATACATATACATATACATACATACATACATACATACATACATACAAACATTACGACTTCCCTGTAATCTTCTTGAATGTCCTTAACTGAACTCGATATAGAAAGACGTGTAGGATGACGTGTTTTTTATTCTAGACCAAGTACATAAACGTTTGATGATTCATTTGGGTAGTTTTCGCACGACAACCGTCTTGTGTGTCTCTTAATTCTGACCGTCCACTTAATATTATTTGGTTGGTGTCCGAGACCTCCTGGGACCTTTACTTGCTGAACATGTGTCACATCTTCGGCACCATTTTTTAATGTCTTCATGATATTGGACGCAGTAGAATCGTTGTCGAACTTTATCAAGAGTTTGGTTTGCTCCAAGGTGTGCTCCGTTTTTCCTGCCATGTAGTTCTTGAAATACGTCCCGAATTGTTTTTCCATCAGCACTTTCTCAGACTCGTTTCAGCAGCCTATCCTCAACTTCTAATGAATCCCATTAAGCCCACAACGTCTTCAATGCAAAGTTTTTGCTAGAAAAAATTTCTCTCCATTCTTGCTTAACTTGGGTATTTTCTTTTTCGTGAAAAATTGGCCTTCTAGCTGATCTGCTCGCCGTCTTTCCGTTGTCGACTCGTTTAATCGTAAATCCTTTGATTTCTCTGTAAGCCTACCTTTCCCTTTGACATAACTTCTGAAATGTTACATGAACGACTGGATAAGGCGTCAGAGTTTTTATGTTGCCTGTCGGGTCGATGTTTAATTTGAAAGTCGTCTTGTGACTTTTCTAGTTTTTTTTTCCATCTGACCTTCTAGTTGTTTCATTTCCACAAGCCATTTTACATTACATATATTTGCGGTAATTGCTAACGGCTCTGGTTTGGATAATAAACGGTCGTCCTAAGTAACGACTATGATAGTGCCAAAAATCCTTAATTCTTTTCACTCTGTAGTATTTAGATTATTCTAAAATTGTCTAGATCATTTCATCCTTTTCTAAAGGCTGTATAGGCGTTTTGATTCAGCTTAGTTTGAGGTTTCAAAGTGTCGTTACCGGCCAATCCGCAACATTTGGTATCGGAAGCGGGATTAGGAACCAGCTGATGCCAAAGAAGTAAGAAATAGTTTCTACTAGTAGCAATAATCATGGCAGCAAATTTGGATTCTTTGATGAACTTGATTATTGCAATGCATAATGACGTACAGAAGACCAAGAGGATGAAAACGAGAAATGAAGAAGACATAAAGAGAAATCAAGAAGACATGAAGAGGAGCTAAGAAGACATGAAGCAAGAACTTAAAGAAGAACGAAGAACTGAAGCATGAACTGACAGAAGATGTGAAGACGAATCAAGAAGACATGAAGCAAGACATAAGAGGACTTGAGGGGAAATCAAAAAGACGTAAAACAGTAAATACAAGACATACGAAAGAAGCAAGAAGTAATAACTAGAAAAATGTTATTTGAATTGCCACTGACCAAGGAAGATGTAAAAAACTGGGACAATGGAGATGGACAAAAATGAAAAAGAAAGTACGAAAACAAGGAAGGTAATTACAAAATGCTGCCGGAAGTCCAAAGTCTACGATCCGAGATGCATAAGTTTGGAAAACAAAGTGAGTTAAAATCCGACGCTGTCTCTTCATCACAGGTGATAAAACCATCTACGTTTGATGATAAAGTGCCGGGGGTTACTTACCTGAGGTAAATTGAAACTGCGACAACTGGAAATAATTGTGATTCTACCGAAAAGGCACGAAGGAGCATTAGTATCTCATTTAGAATGCGGTATGGTGAAGCGCATTTACAGGAAGTGTATAAAGCACAATTTCAGTGTCGTAGAGTATGAAGCTGATATTGTGCCGTTAATCCACCTATCTTATCCATTCTGAAGAAATTAAGCAGGAGTTGGCAGTTAGCAGTTTTATTGAACGCCTTCTTGACCCTGATACCTGCTAGGCTTTAAGAATGGCTAAAATAAAGAAGATTTCAGAAGCTCTTGCATATGCCCTTCAGTTTGAAATGGCTAAACAAACATCCAGGTGTTGAGGAAAAGTACGAAAACTACAGGACACTCCAGA
Organism: Kuschelorhynchus macadamiae; assembly: GCA_030620095.1. NCBI lineage: Eukaryota > Metazoa > Arthropoda > Insecta > Coleoptera > Curculionidae > Kuschelorhynchus > Kuschelorhynchus macadamiae. Next base: position 1,373,745 of record JAUTXW010005511.1, read on the forward strand.
ATACCGGATTACAAATGAAAATACTTCAAACATTTTAAAAGATTTGCAAGAGATTCTTCTTGAACATCAGAAAGACGAAAATAAAACCTTAACTTTCCGTTGTTGGAAATGTGGTAAAGAGGGACATGTTCAAAGCCGCCGTAACAGCACTATGAATTTAAAACATAACCAGGAAGTGTCTCAGTCTTTACCAGCGTAAAAAATGTAAGTGTCTCGTCTGCAAAATAATGGTTCTAGTTTGGTAATACCTGGAAAAGTTTACGGTCAGGAATGTGAAATGGTACTGGATACTGGTTCGACACACCCAAGCAGTGCTTGACTACTTAGATGAAGAAGATATTTTGTTCGAAGCAATTCAAACTGTCCACTACATGCAAGGAGAAGTTTACCCACAAGAATCTTAGGTCTATGTAGAAGAAATTCAATATTTGTCAAAACGATGAACATTAGCAAGTCGAAAAGGGTGAAAAGATCGGAACCTGTCAACCTGCTAATACAATGTAGAGACTTACCACCTCCAGAACCTGCACCTACTTTACCTAAGGTACTCTAAGACCTGGTGAAATCGCCACATTTACTGAATAAAGTTCAAATGACTAAGTTGGAAAAATTTCTGAGAAGAAATCAAGACGGTTTCTCTCTGTCTGACATAGGCTTAGGAAAAATTAACATAGTTCAACGTAGAAGCGTCAAGTTGATCAGATGCTTGAGGATATGGAAAAATAAGACATTATAGAACCATCTCAGTCCCTGGCCGTCACCAATAGTCACGGTTAAGAAGAAAGACGGCTCCACTAGATTCTGCATCATCGTTCGTAGGCTCAATAACGTCACAAGAAAGATAGCTTTCCCTTACCAAGAATTGACGATACCTTGGACACATTAACAGGATCAAAATGGTTCTCGTAACAGGATGAAAATGGTTCTCGACTCTGGACCTGAAACGTGGTTATTGGCAAGTTAAGCTTAATCCAGAGGATAAAAAAAGCGTTTTCTATTGGGACTGGATGGTGGCAATTTAAAGTTATGCCTTTTGGATTCTGAAAAGCCCCAGCGGCTTTTTCACGTTTAATGGAACTGACATTACATGGAATGACATTGGAAACACGCCTATATATTTAGATGACATCATTATTCTTGGAAAAACAGTTGAAGGTCATTTAAAGAATATTGAAGCGGATTTCCGAAAACTAAGAATGGCCGGCTTAAAAATCAATTTCAAAAAGAAATGAAATATATCGGCCATGTTATTATCGAACATGGAGTAAAAACCAGGACCAGGAGTAAAGGACAGACATGAACTAAGGAGTTTTCTGGGAATTTGTACATATTACAGACGTATCATAAAAGGTTTTGCTAATATAGCTAGACCGTTACATCGACTTACTGAAAGCAATAGCATGTATTGTATGGACCCAAAGATGTCTAGAAGCATTTAACAATTTGAAAAAAATCTTGTGTAATTCTCCAGTATTGTCATATCCTGAACCATCTCAAATGTTTATCGTGGACACCGATGCCAGCAATGCTGCTATTGGTGGTATTTTGTCACAAATACAAGAAAAGCGAAGAAAAAGTAATAACAAGGTTCTTTCTAGACCTGAACGCAACTACTGTGTGACAGGGAAACATCTGCTGGCTATTGAATACGGAAGATGGGGTTTAAAAAGAATCTGGGAAAGTCTTGACGGGAAAAGTTTAAGTATCAGACTATTTTGCCCTCAAAGAAAATTCCTGAAGTTTTTTAAGCTGTACACAATGGTGTCGACGGAGGACATTTTAGTGTTATGAAGACTCTGTAGAAAGTTCGAGAAAGGTTTTATTGGTTGTACGCCAAACTCGTACTCCTGGCAAAATGGAGCAGTACAACGTGGGAGCACCCTTGAACGAATTGCTATAGATGTAGCAGGACCATTTCCAGTTAGTATCTGAAATCGCTTTGTGCTAGTCGCGATGGATTACTTCAGCAAATGTCTAGAAGTCTATGCAATACCCAATCAAGACGTCATCACTGTTTCCGGTCTATATTTCAAAAATTAATTTGCCGATATGGAATTCCAAGGGAAATACACTCGGACTAATGCTGGGACTTTGAATCCGATGTATTCAAAAGCCTATGGAGTCTATTAGGAATGCATAAGTCAAGAACACTCTTCATCCACAGTCAGATGGAAGGGTTGAAATATTTAATAGAACTCTGGAGAACTACCTGAACATCCAAGTTAATGTACAACAAAGTGACTGGGATTCAACCATTTTCACTGGCCTATCGACCTCTTGACTGGACGCCCTCCTGACAATAAGATAACTACCACGGATTATACCAGCCAAGTTAGTAAGCCCTTCACAGAAATACATGAAGAGGTCCGCCAGAAATTACAGATAGAAAGCTATAGAATGTAGTCACGTTATGGTCTACGAGCCAATCACACAGGATTTATAGTCGGTGAAAAATGTACTTATGAATTCAAAAAAAATTAAGGAACGCTCACCGAAGTTGCAGAAGTCATGGAAAGGCCCATATCGTGTGGTGACCTGACTGAATGACTTGGTATACCGGATTCAGAAGAGCCATCATGCAAAAAAAAATGTGAAAGATCAACTCTGGGAAGGGAACAATGTTCCGAATTTAGCTTTAGTTATAGATAGACAGTTTTAGCTTACCTTAGTTACGAGTGTAACCAGTCTTTACCTATATTGCCTGTAAGCTGTGCTTTGAATAAAAGGAGTGCATTCAGAAACTATGTGTTTCGTTACCGGCCAACATTATATTTACCATCAAGAACACAAAAGGGGTCCTGGTTCATAAATTTCTTAAGCTTTATTATTTTAATAAACATGAGCTTCTATCTAGAGAATCTCCCAGTTGCTTTAAACTTGAGCTTTTTATAGTATTAGGCCCTAAGTTGATTAGTCATATATATATTTTCAGTGTTGTATCTCAGGTGATTGGGTTTTTAACACATCATTCAAATTCGAAAATGCAGTAGAATGTGTATTCTATATTTCAGCGTTTTTAATGATAGATACGGTAATAGTCCAAGAGTCCAGCAACAAATGTATAATTCTGTTGGCAGACTCACGTTAAGACGGGTAGACCCACGTAGGCTGTCGACGCAAAGATGGAGGTTCACTGACTATGGCCGGTTATGTTGTGATCATCATAATATGTGCGTGCAAGCTGAAGATGGATTTTACGGTTTACGAGAAGGTATTATTTTTCTTAATAATATATTTTAGCATATGTTTTAACAACATATAACATTGTATGTTTATTGGTATATTAAAAAATCAAAATACTTCAAAAAATGTTCTAAAGCGTTTGAGTTGTGAGTTGATGTCTTATCATATAATTATGAATAGGGATAGGAACAGTTATGATTGAAAAGTGAAAGTAGCGGGGTTAATTATCACAATAATTTACCAAAACGATAAAAAAATATTAACAAAATCGACAATTTTTATAAAACACTTAAAAAAAAAATTTTTTTGTAGAATTAATATCTTCACGTTTGATATATTTTTTTAATGTTTACATTTTTTAATTTATTTGTAATTTATCATGTTTATTCATTTATATGATTTTTATATTAATTGTGAATTAGTTCCCTGTTATAAACAATGTTGTTTCTGAGGAACAGGGGCGGGCTTAGAGTTTTCAGCGCCTGTGTGCAAAAATAATTTTTGCCCTTCCTCTGTGACAACCCCAATTTTCATTAGGTACCTATAATTTGTATGGAAATTTGTAAAAGATAATGATATAATATTTATCTAACTAACAATATAATTTCATTTTTATAAATCTAAAAAATATACTTATACTTGTAAAGCATGTAACATTAACAACATTTATCAAGCAAACACCAACAAATAGTAATTTTTTTTTATTATTAAATGAATAAATTGTTCTATTCTGTTTTTTTTTATCAGCAAACTGAAAACAGAATTTCCACTCAGTGGCTCTATAATTATGTGGGTACAATTTTGAGGGAATGTGTCGAAAAAGAAAGACGTTCACTATTCGGTAATAAAAGAATTCCTCTAATCAACGTTTTTTTTTTTATATATAAAAACTACTTATGCTTAAAAAATTAATAACATGTAACGTTAACAATAAAACAGAACCAATTAGCATTAGAACCAAACAATAGAACTAAAAGATTTTTCGATAATAATAATATTGCACATAATACTAATGAATTTTAAATAAATCGAATTTTTCTGGCTTTTTGATCAACAAACTCTAAAATTATTTCATGCAAATCCAACTGATCTAGAATTTCATACTCAATGGCAATAATGCCCAAGTTGGTTAGGTTAGATTACTTTTTTCGATTTGGAGATCTCTCATCGGAAGCAACTGATACATGTAAAGTGAGATACATTCTTAAAGCAATTGAAGTGTTAGGAAAAGTCGACTAAAGGTCATTTTCAAAAATATACTAAGTAATAACAGGAGGTCGATTAAATCGCGTGTTATAAAGTTGAGCTTTAGTGCTTTCGGTTCGTTAAATAAGTCCAAACCATTTATATCGGTTTCTCTTCTAGAGTATTCTCAAGTTTTAAATGCACTTGTTTACAGAACTTCAATAAATCATCATGAATAATTATGAATATTATTTAAGAAGCTAAAATTATCGTTGAATGTTTGAATTTTTTCAAATCTTAAACGCAGTGCTCATAATGTTTGATCCAATATCCGAAAAAAAAATTGGTTTTGAAATTTACTTTTGCGTTTATTTTTATTCACAAATATAGGCAACTGTTAGAAATTAAGGGTTGAAAAGAAACACTGTTCATATTGGGATAACTGATTTATAATTTATATTTGTTATCTATCAACATTTATAATGAAACATAGCATAGATAATTATAATTTAACCAACTTCAACTATTTTACATAGATATGCAACATTTGACAATCATTTAAAAATCTGACAGTTATCATGGCTTTGTTTGCGTTTAAATTTTTAATCGGATTTTAAAGACGCTACCGGCAGTTGTGCGTTTTGAAGATATATTATAAAATTGTCTTGTAATTCCGATAATTATACAGAAGTTCCCGCACCAGAATATTTTTCTTGTATAATTTCAATGCCAGTAAGCAGAAATAATTTGGGAAATACATGGATACAAAACTTTCTCCCTATCAACTGAGTACGATAAATTTACATAAAATAAATAATATTAAAAGGTATTTTCAAATATATATTTTAATTTTCAAACACAAAAAAGTTTTAAATACAAAAGTTTCGTTTCATCGAGCTATTTAACTTGAGTTATAAGAAAAAAGTGTGAAATATAAATAGTTTTACAAGAAATTGCAAAAAATTAATATGGGAAAAACTATTCGATGTAGCTAAAAAACAGGGGAGTGAATGAACGCGATACGATAAATCTCGTAAAATCAACTTTTAAGATTTTTTTATAATCAGCGTCCAAGAATACGTCCGATATAATTGTTTTTTTTGCAGAAAAATCCCAACTTTTCTTGATGCAAATTGTGGTTACGTAATAAATCATACCATCAGTTCTGTAGAAAATTTTATAAGCTTTGTTATGATATATGACTAAATTTGTACTAGGACCAACAGTTTCTGAAATAAAAACGAAGACCGAAGAAAATGACTCTTGAACTTGACTCTGAAATCTTTTGTGACAATTTCGCTAGAAATCACTTCTGATTTATCAGGATTTTTGTATAAATCATCACTAGATACCTTGTTCTTTCACGACCACCGCTAAATAAGTGTGCTAAATTTCAAAACTGTTGAATTTATTGTTAGGTAAGAATCTGTATTAAGTATACTAAGTAATATCGGGTTCATTGAGCCATTCAAAGTGGAACAAGAATACATTTCCGGTAAAATTGAAACATGTGAATTTAAAAATTATTTTCAAAAAGTTTTTTTTCATTGTTAACATGTTCTCTAAATTACTTAGTAATATTGTGTTTCTATATTTGGTTACTTATCTACAGGGTGTTGCACCACTCGTACTCGTAGGTGGCCATGGAAAATAAACAAACTGTACATAAATATACAAAAATACATATTTAGGATTTAACTTAATTTTTTTTAGGTACGTATACTCTAACCTTTATTTTATTTCATTATTAGATTGTTGTATTGTTTCATTGTGTAATAATGAAAAGAAACAGAATTGTGAAATTTTATTTATATGTAGACTAAAATCAAATAGTGTTTACCTCGCTATGCATTCAAGCATAGAGACTGTTTAAAATATTATTGTTTTTATTGCATTAATATCGCTAAAAACGTGTCGATTTTTTTGCACGGCTTCCACCTCGGTTTATTAATTGCAAAGTAAAAGCGCCGAGCATATACGCTTTAAACTATGGTAAGGGTGTATTTGCCTATTTGAATAGAAATATATAAATTACTGTAATTAGTATGTTACTATAAGTGCTGTTATTAATATGATATTTAGATTATATTTAAATGCTTAATTATTATATTATTATAAGATTACATAATCACACAATAATTCACTTTGACGTCTCAATATATTTTCATGTTTTTGATCAGTTAACTGCGTCATACACTGTGTATGAATTGCCCTTGTTACCTGGTTTGTGGGTGGATTAATGTGTGGAAATTATCACTATCTTCTACTTTTATTTCTATAGTCTGTGGGCGGGTTGGATGCTGTGGAGCGGGCGGTTAGGGACCATGTGGCTAGTTGTACGGGGTGGTTATGGCTAATTTGGCTACAATTCGGATGCCGGACGCCGGGGTTGATATCGATAGAAATACTTTGATATTTCCTGTTTAACAGAGACTTGGTTAAACTCCAACACTGATAGTAATTCTTTAAAAATACCAGGTTACAAATTTCTAAGAAAGGACAGAGAGGGCCGGGGAGGTGGAGTAGCGCTATATATATTAAAAAAAATTAAAAGTTTCCATATTCAATTTTAATTCTACATACGATAATTTAGGAATTATTGGAGTTTCCTATAAGGTAAAAAATAAATCTTTTTTACTACTTAACGCTTATAGGCCTTCATCTGGTAGTATTCCTCAATTCCTTGATAATTTGGAAAACATTTTATCAACTGTTGTACCTAATATTGACTATATAATAGTAGCAGGAGATCTTAATATAGATATTTTATCCCATAGTACATATTCAAATAGATTAAATACGATTTAGATACATTCAATTTGTCCTAGCGTATTTCTGAGCCAACAAGAATTAACCTAGATACTAATATCTCAAGTCTTATTGACGTAATCATAGCAAGCAAAAAATGATTGTCACTTAAATTCGGTTCATTACCAGTTTCTGAATCTTTGACAGATCACTAGCTAGTATATTCCACCTTTAAAGAATCAACAATAAAGGCCGCAAAAAAAAACATATAGCTTATAGGGTTCTCTTATTCGATGGGACGAAATTTACTGCACCCGCAGTATCGAAAAAAAGATAGAAATTTTTAATAACAATATTTTAAGACTTATTAATAAGCATGCCTCAGGGCAGATTAAACAAATTAACGAAACCCCTTTTACTCCCTGTATAACTAGTAATATAAAATCATTGATAAAACTAAGAGATAAACCACATCGAAAATAACTGCAGGGCACCTCCAATATTATAGATAGCTGATAAATTACACAAAACATGCAATTATAAGGGAAAAGATAACATTTTTTAATCAATTTGCTCTGAAAAAAGAACGAGCTTTTTGGGCGACTGCAGATAAACTTAATTTAACTCGAAATAAAAATTATAATGAGGTACCAGAACATTTAGCTAATCCATCAGATATACACGACTTTTTTAATATACTTATAACTTACCTGACTCTACTTCTTCAGATCTAATTGAATTTTATGCAAATAATACATTGATGAATGAAAATTTTCAATTTCAACTAATTGATGAAAACACACTTCATAAAATTATCTCTTGGACTATCGTTAATTTTGTTTCTTGGTTTTTCGACTTTAATTTGTTTATTTTTAAAATTCCAAGCGATAACACCAAAAATCCTACAATATTTATATTAAATGCATTTTTATATCCTTATAATAAACCCTTTAGGTGGGTGTCAAAATATAAATAAAAACCCCGTATATCTTTTTTCATGCACATTTTTTTCAATCAACAATAAACGTTTTTGAAAACAAATAACAAAAAATACATCTGTGATCACTACTTTATCTTATATCTACTTATATGAAATACACGAATATGTTGTTTTGGAAGTAACAGCATTTTATTCAAGTTTAAAAACGTACAGATTTATAAAACATCCTGTATTTTAAAAATATTTAACACAATCGAAATTTTAAAAGGGCAACAGGTTGAGGACGGAGTACCTAATTGTATGGAATTAACACTAAATTAAAATATAACATTTGTTTACTGGCAAAAAAAAATCGAAAACCAAAAAAACGTGTTTAGATATAACACTCTAATATAATCAAAAATAATAAAAATTTGATATTGCTAAATCATTTAGGGTAAATGTTTACAATGAGGCGTTGAAAATTTAGTTCGAATTTTGAATTTCTTGTTTTCCTCATAAGCGTGGCAGACAAAAATGTTTTATTATGATACACGCTGTGCTAAATTAAATTGGACTCTAGCTTCATCATAAATTACTATTTTATATCTGGGGACTACGGGCTCATGTACGCCCCCCTTTTTTTCTGAATTTTTAAATAAAAACCTCGAAATTTTTATTTACATTCTGATAAAGCCTAATACTCTCTAAAAGTCAGTTAAAAAATTTTGTTTTACTATTTGGATCCATTTATTTGAAAACCCAAAATAGCAACAATATCTTTTTATTGTATTTTTTGGTAAAAACTAAATTGCTTTAGTAATTATTTTTGAAAGTGAATCATAAATAAGGCAATTATATGCATATTTTATTTTAGTACACTACTCATACTCAGACCAATAATAAAAATTTAAACCATTATAGGCGGCTTCATTTTCAAACATTTTAATACTATTTACTAAAGCAATTCAGTATTTAACAAAAATGAAATAAAAACATTGCTGTTATTTTGGTTTTAAAAATAAATTGCTCCAAACATTCCTCCAACAAAATTTAAAAACAATTTTTTGAAAATAATTAAAAAAAAGTTATTTTATATGAAGAAAATTTAGACAGTTTTTATTTCAAATCCAATTTTGCTTAGTAACGCTACTTACTAAGCTAAGCTTAAATTATAAGTCTAAAATTGCATTAATATTTGTGGCATGGCCAACTAAGCAAAATAAAACAAGTGCCTACAGCCCCACCATTTTTTGTCCGATTTTATAAATTTAAAAACTAACATTTAGAGAATTTTAAATTTTATCGGGATGTAAATAAAAATATGGGGGTTTTCGTTTAAAAGTTCAACCGGGAGTAAAAATTGTTTTAACATGAGTTAAAAATTGATGAAAGGTGTCTTATCCTTGCTCACAAAAATTTCAAACTGATATTTTAAAAACTAAGAAAAAAGTGGGCCGTACATTAGCCCTTGGTCACCCGGTATATTAACCATGTAAAGTGATTTTTTTATTAATTTTAGGTTGTTTGTTCTTTTTTTTAAGGACCGACTTAAAAAGACTACTGGCCAGAACTATTTTAAAAATTAATTTCTTTTACATATACAGCATATTACTTCGAGTTTCAGGGTTAGAAGGAACATTCTTTCAAAAAAGCTCATCATGACTATTATACAGACTTTTTAAAAAAAGTTTTTCAAATTCGAAAACATTAAATAATCCACACCTAGTTCTAGAAATATTTGCAATTTTTTTGAACCCTTTATTGGCAGCCCACTATATTTTGTCAAAATATTTTTAATATCCACCGTCCTACTCGATTCCTAAGAGAAATAATGGTTTTAGCAAATGCATTCTACCCATAGTTGACTGTGTATCTCCTTGCCTAATCATATCAATAGGTTTTTCAGCAATAAAATGTGTTTGCTATACGTTTCTTACATTAAGCAATTTAAAGACTATCATCACAAACCAATACTACAGGCATGATATACCACATTAATGTTTAAGTGATTTGCAATAAATTGGAAACTTTTCTAGATATTTTATTCGTTCGTGGTAATAATTATAAAGTGACTTAATGCAGAGCTGAGACTTACCAATTTAAAGCTGAAAAATCTACTGCTATGATTTAGCAAAGCGATATTAATTCTTAATTTAATTCCAGAAATGTTTGTTCTATACTTGGTGTAGAACGACATTTCTGTGTATTTGAAGCCCATTTTCAAAATGTGTAAAATTATTAAAACATGTTCATGTTAACTTTTCCAATTCAGTAAATAATTATATCACTTTCTAGAGTTTGGCCAACAATTTTTCTCCCTTTTAATAATGAATTTTTTTTGACAAGAGTGTTAAATTAAATGTACCGTTTCGGAAATTGCCCTCTGAATTCGGCCATGTATTAAATATTTCTTTAGAGATACAAAATACATTTTTTGAATGTCAATACCTATCGCAAATACAATCAAACTGAGTTAAGTAGGTGAAAATTCCAAAAATCGACCAAAAAAATGAAAAATCGTTACGAATTCGCTATTGTATGCATGTACTAAGATTTAAATTACTACAGCGCATAAGTCGGCATTCTGCAATGTTGCCAGTAAAACGGCTTCTATCTAAGCCTATAGAGTTATTACAAAGAATATTTAAAATTAAAACCAGTCATTTGGACTTTTTATTGTTTTTTTTTCGACTTAGGGAATCATTCGTGACATGTCTACGCTATTTTTTCTCTTCTATTCGGGAGGCACTAGGTGCCAATATTTTATTAAAAATTCGAATTCCACAGTTAGGCTTTTTAGAGTTAGTTATTAAGTTAAAAAGTTATTAAGCAAAATTCGTGACGAAATAAGTACGAAGCTTTAATACTAAAAATTTAACCATTACATTGAGATATATTACCAATGTGAACAAAGGGACTTATAAATATATTTTCGATTAGTAATAAAAGGTACAGTACAGTAACCATACAGCGTGAACATTTTAAATATTTATTTATAGGAATGTTTAATTGAATGGGATAAAATGAGTATTAGTATTTGGGGAAGCTAAGGCGGTGTAATGAGAGAGATGGAGGTATTGTCGTAAAGTCAAGTAATTTCCTTAATTAAATACGCCAAAATCAACAGGGCCTAAAACGCCTTCTTCCAGGCAGTTTAGGGCTCCAAACTTTGTTTAGACATGCCGCGTAGTTGACCAATAGCATCGGAACGTATAATTTTGTTTGCAAAAATGTAGAGCGTACGAAATGTAATAACGTTAAATAATTAAAATAAAATTCATTTAAACATTTTATAATTACAACTAATCAATCTCTAATGAGATTTGTTCCAAAAAGAGCCAAAAGAACACAATTTCTTTGATACCCAAAATTCTAATATAAATAAAATAAATATTCGATTTTCAAAATTTCCCAAAACGTAAATTGCAAAACTAGTTACTGCAGGAATTAAGGACGAATATTTTGAAAAAAGATTCATCAGAAACAAAAATTCTACACGACTTTGAAATATTCATGATTAAGAGAAGTAAATCGCAATTTCCCATGTCAAGTAAAGAAGGATAGAAAAATTAAAATTTGTATCTTAACACGTAGATCTGTGATTATTTCAGAATATCCAAAGACATGATCAAATGAACATATCCTGAAGCATCTTTTCGAAAAGATGCGCTTCTCATTGAAAAAACCAACCAGATCATTTTTCTACAAGAAGGGGGAGCGAAATAACAAAAAAATACTACTAAAACTAAATTTCAGATTTTTCAAACGAACTGTAGAAAAAATCAACTGATTGATTTTTATCGATCATTTCCTGGAAATGCCAATAGGTAACAGGTAATCTCTATTTTATTGGATCGCCATGATACTGGAACCAAAATTTAGCTAATAATGAGTATTTCAATTAATCATAATACACATGGTACCTGTCCTGACTGAAACTACGAGTTTCGCAGGATGCATCTTTTCAAAAATGAAAATTAAAACCACGGAATTGTTACATTTTCGCTGCCAAAGGCATGCATTCAAATTCAATACATAGTAAAACAACCTTCAAAATTTTAACACATCTTGTCGGAAAATACTAATTTTTGGCAGATAGGGAAAGTTAAGTTCTCATATTATGACAAAAATTATTTAAAATTCTATCTTTATCGGTACGCGTACGCCCCGGATAAATTGAGTAAGGGAGCATTAAAACGTCGATGGCTATACGGAAATATTTCAATCGGAAACCCTCGAAGGGACATACAGAATGTTTAAAAAAGTATGGACCATTTAATATCGGAAGATTACATAGGTCCAAAACTGCGTAATTTCCAAGATAAGGATTTTTAAGATTTTTTAAAAAATTTCCTGAATATTCAAACCAGATTATTAGATTGGAATGAAACTCAGTATAGTAAAAACATTAACAGAAATACTTATTTCCCTGTATAACAGCCCATGTCTTACTAATATAATATATAGCCTATTATTCGCGAAACATTTCGAAAACTATAAGTTGGTTTTTTGGGCGTTTTATAACAATATTTATGGTGTTTGTACCGATGTATGTGTGTGTAAACAAAATTTATGCGCACGATCATTTGAGAACGGCCAAACCAATTCATTTTAAATTTGCATCATAAATAGTCAACGTGAATTATCTATATTATAAGTATTTAAAAGAAGAATACCATATTATTTAAAACGCGAAATATGTCAAACTTATCCTTTTTTGTATAATAATTTTTTTAAGATTACTTTTAAATTGTTTTAAAGATATCTGATTTTTTTATAGATAAGATTAGTTTATTATATAATATTAAAGCATATTTTGAATTTGAAAAAAATTGATTTTATCCACTATACAGCTTAAAAGGAATCAAACAACCCCGTAAAAAAAGCAAGAAAAAGTCTCAAAAACGTAGTTTCGATAAAAAATGGTGAAACAGTTCAAATTTATTTTATCTTTTTGTATACAAAAACATTTTTTTTAGTATCCCTAGGGGATTTTTTTTTGTTTAAGCGGTAAATTAACAAGTTTTGGTCCTGTAGTACCTGCATGCCACCCGTTCACCGCCCTACAATTAAGTAGTAGAGGAACTAAAAAATAAATTCAAATTTTGCACAAGAATCAATGGTGGCATTTGTAAAATGTTGGTACGATTCCAATTTAGCGGAACAAAAGTAATTGCTTTCAATTAATGCCGACGTTTCGGTAGTTAGATTTTATACCTTCCTCAGAGCTGAATTAAGACATTAGCAGAGTCGAGGTCAGATTTCCTTAAAATTCATTAAAATCGTAAAACAAATAACATTTAGATTGCATCTATATATCGTAACCCCAAAATATCGCCACACGAAGAGGTTTTGTAAATTTTATGTTAATGGTCTTAAAATACGCCTTTTAGAAAATGATTGTCTGCAAACTTTTTATCATAAAGAAAAAAAAGTAACTGGCTTTATTAAAAAAAATAAAAATTATAGAATATATAAAAAAGATAAAAGCTTCCTACTTCACTATCCCTGATAAAAGGCAGGATTCATACCGAGGGAAGTTCTAGGTAATGCAATTTTACCGATCTTTTTACCTATACTCCATTTTAAATGACTTCAGAGTATAAAATAAGCATTCACCGAACCCTACGAATTATTTTAAAATTAAATTGGTTTAAATAATAATACAGTGGACATAATGGCAGTAGGCTTACAATGTAGCATAATATTTGCGAGGGATGCCTGCGGTCTTTTTAACGAGAAAATACTTTTAAAAAATAGTTTAATTTAGTAGTTTGAGAAAAAAAGCCATGATTTTTTAGTTTTATCGGTTGTATTTGTTCCAAAATCATTTTTGCTGTACTTGGACTCTCACGAGAGTAGGCCAGTGTAATTTACTCTGTTATTTTTTACATTTCTTCGTGCATTGTCAATTGGAAAATAATTTAGCAACTATGTAAATATCATTTCTGTTCTTGCTCCTGCGCAGTTGGAAACATTCTGTGCTTTTTCTTTAAAATAGCTCTATTCTTTTTATAAGGGCTTTTTGACATACAAGCTCTATATCCCCTCTCATAAGTTTATGTGTTTTACTTTTAAGGGAGTGCTGCGGTGTTGGGTTTACCTCAACCAATGTGTCACAAAGTTACCGATAAAGACATACCGATTGAGCAAGCTGTAGAATTTCAAAGGTTGAGACCGGGCTCCGGATCTCTGACTGTGAATATTAGTATGGATGGACCTACTCAGGTAAAATATACATAATTAAATAACAATATTAAAACCAAGTAAACGAAAACACTTGTTTAAAATGTCCACTTAATTTATTTTACATAGAATACAATACATGAGAATTGTTACGCCGACACTGTGGCTTCGTCAGATGGTAAAAAAAATAAATTTAAGATTTAACATCTGATGAAGCTACATGTTGACGAAACAATTGGTATGTATTGTATTCTTTGTAAAATAAATTCAGTGTTTCGTTTACTTAGTTAAAATGAATTTCCATCAAGTATCGGCTAGTACTGTCAAATATTAAAACCATATAAATAGGTATTTATTGTATTTACTTTGGTAAGTATTATCATTGACTTAAACTTTGTGCTTTTCTGTACTGAATATTAATTCATGTGTTTGAAATATAGTTCCTTGCATATTAGTAATACAGTGTTATTTTTAATAATGAATAAACCGATTTTGACATATGTAATCTGAAATCTAAGATGGCGGAAACTTGAAATTGAAAAAAGTAGTAAGCGTTTAGGACATTCAAACATATATATTGCCTTATAATAAATATTTTCTGGGGGTTTGTCATAAAGTGAATATTCCCCTTTTTCTAGGTAATTACAATTAAAGATGTACACGAAAAAAGAACGTATGCTTTACCTGATGATAGAGAATGGGGAAGAATTAGTCAGAGACCAAAGCTACTGCTTGAAGATGAAGCAATGGTAAGTTGGCCATTATTATCACTAAAAATAGTAGTGCATATTAAAATGTTTGTCCTATTGCATTAATATTTAATCAATGCTCTTATTTTTCTAGAAAAATGATAACAATGAAGTACAATTTAATTTGAATTTAAATGGCGTTGGTATTAGTGTGGTTTGTAGGAAGGCACCTGAAGAATTGTTCTACGCACATTTTTCGAATATAATCGCTGAAACAATATTAACTTCCGAGTACAAACAATTTTGCATTAGTGTCAAAGATATTCAGATTGATAACCAAGTAAGTATGTGTATAGTGTTCTGTTAATCTAAGGAATTCATATATTTATTTGTGATACATATAACTTTTCACTTTCCCTGTATGCAAATTAGCCTTTGTTCAACACGTTATATTTTTATTAAACATAATAAGATTAGAATGGCAGAAATGTAATTTTCTTAAAACAATGTATTTACAATAGTAATTAAAATTCCAGTTATTAGACGCTTCGGTACCAGTAGTTTTGTATGTAACGCCACCCAGAACCAGTGATGAAGCTACAGACTTTTTGCCTGCAATAGACTTAAAATCCGAAATTCAGCCGCAAGTGAATGAGAATGCTGTGATATTTAAGGTAATATAATTTACATATATAAAACAAATAAAACTATGATTAAGAAATATATATATATATATTGCTAATAGTATGATTTATAAAATTTTACGGGGTTTGTCATGGTTTACTGAATATTCTCTCAATCTTTATATACTACTTTTCTCCCATGCAAAATTGAGTAAATTAAAAAAATCCTGTTTTATTTTATAAATTTTAACATTTCCTTTTAGCATTTAATCTTAAGACTTAAAAAAATAACAGCAATCATTGAGGAGAAGCTTTTGCTCAAGGTACTTGCTTTTATCGGTTTTCATTCTAAGGAAGAAGAAGTTATAAATAAAGATGAAAGTGATTACGAAACGCAACGTTTACTCACAGAAGTTTCCGCAGCTAGTTCAAGAAGGTAATTGTTTTACATAACCGATTTTTTTTTTCATTTGCTTAATTTCAAGTTTTAAACCTGAAAAATGATTAGGAAATAATTTACATTAAAAATGAAAATACAATGTTTTTAAATCAAATATAATATAAAACAATTACAAAAATGTATATGTTTCTCTGAGAAATATATGATTTAAGAAAGTAGGTATTTTGATGTCTTAGCAAATCATTGCGAACAGCAGTAATCTGTGTTTTTAATATTTTAAAATTTCGTATATATAATTTTCAAGGCAAAAATTGAGATGTCGGGTCACGTCTGTACTTTTACTATTAGAAACAGCGTACTTCACTGGCCATCGATCAATAATCCGCCCTTGCGTTCTTACTTCCTTCGAAAAAGGGAAGAATTCAAGGTCCTTAGATACTAAAAAACAAGTGTTTTCCATTCCATCGGTCTGTATGTCTTTTCGCGGCATAGTTAAAAAACCACTAACCCAATTAACTTTCCGATCAATCTGTCTTACAACTTACCCGATTGACTTCAAATGTTGGTCATATGAAGATGACCTGGTAATATTTTGGTAAAAATTCAGTATTTTGTGCAAAAATCAAGTGTTACATTTGAATAAACTGGTAACATTTTGGTACGAATCCACTGCAGCAAAACAAAAGGGCGGCCTAATAAAATGTTTAGAAAATCAGCCTACTTATTAGATTAATTTCAAATTTTGTAAAGCATTAAGAGTGATATAGAGATAGACTGGTAAAATTATGTTACGAACTTAAGATGGCGGAACAAAATGGCGTCCAAAGAAAGTGTTTAAAAAAGTCAACATAATCAATCAATTTATTTTAAATTTTACCCAAAAACAGAAACTTGTTAAATATTGGTACGAATCCAATATGGTGGAATAAAATGGCGCTCAATAAGAATGTTTGAAGAAACAGTAAATATGTGTTATTAAATGACTATGTGCGGAACTTTCTTCAGTCGCACTTCACTATTCCTAATAAAAGAAAAATTCATAGCTAGGGAAATTCCGGATAAAAAAAACTCCTTCGCTAATTTTATACATTTTTTCGGGACTTAAAATAAAAAATAAAATAACAATAGGATAAGCTAAATTATAAGAAGTTAATAGTTCTTATTTAGACACGATTTGCTATATTCAGAAATATCTTTTTTTTAAGGTATTACTTCGGGGTTTTAAAACTTATACCAGATGAAATAAGGCTGAGTGTTAGAACAGCAACCAAATTGTCGAAACAGTTACAACGGATTAAGAAAAAACTAGGACTTACGCTAATCAAGTTTGAAGATGCTGCAATTCTATTGGAACCATTTGATCGAAAACATCCATTCGAAACAAGCCAATTTCTATTAAAAAGTATTATTAAACACTTTAAAGATGTAAGTATAACATAAAATAGGTTTCAGAAGCTAGGAAGTCACTAAGACAGAAAGGGTGATTCACTAAATGTTTTAACATGTGAACTGTCAACTTTCGATTTTCTTTAAGGTTGGGTATTTTACGGACTGTTTAACGATACGTTTCTCTTTAATTTTATTAATATTTTTTATAGGCAAGTAAATCGCAAAAATTGTGAAACCTGTCTATACAGAGTTTTACAATTCGAGATACGTGTAATGGGGTGTCGGAAACGGTGAGAGATGCACAGTGGTTTAAATTGGGGCAAAATTGCACAATCAAATGCCTTGTTATTAATATAATGAAAAATTCAAATTTTGTTTTTATTTTTTTCTAATTATTTGAAAAAGTAATTAAAAATAAATTTTACATTTTTATCGCAACTATTTATTCCCTATAAAATTTTATAGGGAAAAAAATTTTAAATCCGGCGTTTCGTGTGCTTGCGGCGGTCATCAAGTCGACTTTTTTAAATACGGATCTGCATGTTTATGAGAATTTTGTAAACTATAAACTTACTACATTCTACTGCAATAATACTTTAATCGTATTAAAACTTTGCAAACATAAAGTAACAATTTCAACGATTTTTTAAAATTTCTCTTCACTGTTCATATTGGTAATAATCATAATATATAAATTAATGTTAAAATTATGAAAACCCTAGTAAATAATATTTTATTTACGTATCTATGTAAAGCAAGAGCTAAACATGAAAATTAGTATAATTTCAGTTTCAGGTTTTTAAAATTGACCATATTCGCATACATTTTTGTTCTACACTTAAAACATATTGTTGAGTTGCTGTCTTTCTGGATACGTCTTAAAATATCATTTACATGCTGGTTTTAATTTACTATTATTAAAATTATAATAAGTATCACGACTCCTAAACGTGTCTATAAATACAATATGATTATTTGCTAGGTTGTTCTTAATTTTTAATTAATTTGGCTAGTTATATTACAAATGTGAGTAGTAAAGAGAAATTAAAAAGGAAAAATTCTTTGAAACTATTGACAATGTTTATTAGGTTCAAAACGTTTTAATGCGATTAAACTATTATAACAATATGTTAGACCATATTTATAAAAGTCGACTTGATAATAGTCGCCAGCAAGCGAAATCTCGGATTTAAAATCTAAGCGTATAATTTTATACGGACAAATATTTGCAATAAGAATTTAAAATGTATTTCTAATTATTTTTTCGAATTTTTACGAAAATTTGTAAATTTCTTGATGGTGAATTTGATTTTTTTTTACTTTTATTTCATATAATGTGGAACTGGATTGAATTTATAATTTTTTTAAGATAGTTATTTTAAACTTCGGAACATTTTTAAGTGATTTGAATGGAATTTTTAAAACTTGAATTTTATAGTCACTTAAAGGGCTGGTTCTAAATTCTAAGTTTACTTTATTTAAGGATGTGATTAAAACATGCTCAATTATTTCCATTTATAGTGTCTCTTGAGGAAACAGTTTTGTTGCTTAATTTAAATTTATTTGATAGATAAATGTCTGTAAGTGTTTTTGTTTCATTATTATCTTCGAAGAGGTTAATGTTTACATCACTAATAAAATAACAGTCTAAATTAAGATTTGTTAAATGTTCCAATTTTTCATTCAATAAGTCTATACAAATACTGCTTTATTGTTGAAAGTTTATTGAAAGAGTCCTGTAGATTGCACTTTAATTTAAATTCATCGTTTCTAAATTAAATGCAATGTGTAATAATTCATTATTGACTTTTTCGAAATTTTCAAATCCAATTTTATTTGTTACAAAAATGTTCAATTTTCCTCCAACTTTTGTCTAATAGAAAAAATTGAAATAGAATTGTTAAAATTAAAATACTTTTTCTCGTTTTCTTTAACCCATGTTTCTGATATAGTTACAGTGTCGGCATTTACTTCATAAATTAGAATTTACAATTCCTCTATTTTGTTTTTCATGCTCCGTGAACTTAATTAAAGATTTTTTATAAAATCTATTATATATTCATTTTTTTATATGTGCGTTGATCATTAATGTAATAATTTATCAATTTTCTAGCCTCCTTTACTTTTAGTGCATGTAATGGACAATCTAATCTAAGGGCCTCATAATTGCTACTTATGTTTTTGTTCATTTTTTTTTTGGTTCTGTCTTATGCAGTTAACACATACAGATTTTGTTCGTTTACATGCTTAAAAATTGTGATATTCTGAACAAAAAGCGCACAATTAATCTCTGGATCTTTAGATCTTAGATCTTAGCAATCTTTAGCTTTATGTCCAGTCACAGCATTTGTAATAAACAAAAGAAATTTCTCTGTCAATCAATTTTATAAAAGTTCTGCCAAAAGTTTCAAAATAAATAGTATATTTGTTGGAGAATTTTGATTTCCTAATTTGTTTAATATTAATATTGTCATCTTCATTAAGGTAATTTAGTGCTTTTAATTCGTCCAATAGTTCATTACTTGTTTATTTTGTAGAAGTGCCAATTAAAACTAATTTTGATGACTTCATTTTTTAAAGTTCAATAGAATAATTTTCTTTGTATTTTTCTTGAGACCAAATTTTTATTTCTTCTTTGGATGAGGCTTTTATAAATATTTCACCATTCTTAATTTTTTACTTCTGCAACATTAACCTGTATATTTGCTGGATTCAGTTTATTCTGTACATGTATTCTTGTTTGTTTGTTTGATTTTGCTTTAGTTTTTATTAAAATTACAGGAACATTATCACATTTTAGATATGTTTTTTGATTGGCCTATTGACCAATTTTTGAGTATGACTAACTATAATTTGTGTTTACCAAAAAAAGTTCTTTATTTTGGATAAAAAAATCTTTTTTTTTCTTTTTACTGTCAATTTACTTCCTTAAAAGTTATTTCCCTCTAAGTCAATTATTTTCACGTATCAAGATGTCCTGGTTTTTTGAAACATTATTTTTTAGGCAATGGCTCTGGCTGGTCTTCTAAAAAGATTAAGCTACACTGTCCCAAATGAATTACTTAGATCGGTCTAGTACTCCTTAATACTCTGTCACTTACAATACCTTACTGCTCTATGGTATCCCACTCATAAAAACCTTATCCAACCAATCGAGACTCTTAAAAATAGAGCAAAAAAAAAACGTGTATAATCTACCAATTAGATATAGTACTAAAAGTATCTGTACAAATTTTAATATAATGCCTATTGATTCTATATATGAATACCAGGTATCTACTTATATGCATAAAGTTATCATGAGAAGTCGATTTTCCAATATGAGTTTCACCGTTCGAGATGATATACATAATTATGAAACACGAAGGGAAGGAATTGTATCTTGTTTAGAGCTGTACAAATATACAATAAAATACCATTAGAAACTAGATCCTTGAATGTCAAAGCATTTATGTTAAAAGGCAAAGGAAATCTTTAGTCCAAAAGTGGGGCGCTCTGCTGCATGATACCATCACTCGATGAGATTTATGTTTTCTCGAGGGATGGTGTATGGGTGGAGTGCTCCCATTGCCAATTGTTTCTATGTTGCAAGATAGGAAGTATCTCTCCATAAACGTTTGGTAACTTGTTCTTTTTTTTCTGTCCTTTAAATCAATTGTGTAATATTGGTAAATATAATGTCTAGTTTTAAGAGGATGAGTCCGAATAGAATTGTAAATTCTGTGGATTTAAAACAATACATTTTCTACATCTACAAATTTTCCTACAATTTTCTACATTTGAACACTTCCATATAATTTTACTTTCAACACACAAGTTTCCTGCTTCTGTTTGTGCTAATTTTTAGCATTTCTGACAAAACAAATTCTCACATGTAGAACAACCAACGAAATAACCTATTTCCTGTCGTTTAAAGCTTTAATAAAATCGTGATATTTATCATCTTTGGGGTATTTTGGTGCCATGTATAAGCTTTCATTCTCTGAGTTTTCTAAATCATTACTATTTTCACTTCCAGGTAATGGTTTTTCGGGTGAGATTGACCTTCATTTCCAGGTCTAGTTAAAAACTTTTGGGACACTTTTCTGTCCAATTCAATTAATATGTTATCTTTTGGATTCATATTGGTGGTACAACAGCTCTGCACATTCCCTTTTTTTTTCACATTTCCAACAGCAGATGCTATTTTTTTTTTGTCTAAAAGATACAGTTTTATCATACTCTTTCGAGTGTTGTGAATCTGCAATTCTTTTAAAATCTTTGAAGTACCTTTATTTGGAGCCAGGTGTTCGGCAGTGTACTTCGTAGTTTTCCTTCACTCCTGGATGTTTGTTTAACTGTTTCAAACTGAAAAGCATATGCAAGAGCTACTGAAATCTTCTTTAGGCTAGACAATTTTAATACCTTGCTGGTATCAGGATTATGAAGGCCTTTAATAAAATTTACTGCCAACTCTTGCTTGATCTCTTCAAGGTAGGACGGATAAGTTGAGTTAATTAGTCGCACGATATCTGCTTCATAATCTTAAAGACTTTCGTTATATTTTTATCTTCAACATTGAACTTGCACTTTATAGCGTATACCATAGCGCGTTTCTAGATGGGTCACTGTCTATGTCCCAAAGTCTTTTTGTTTATCATCGGGAATGTTTCTTAATGGGCCCACCGAGCAAGGAGCAAACCAGTTGCACCATATCAAACGTAGGAGACAACGTTGAATTTTAACTCACTTTGGTTTCCATACGTCTGTATTTGGGATCGTAGATTTTGAACTTCTTGCTGAATTTGATTAAGAAGTTCTTTGGCTTGCTTGCAAGCAACGTTTGTTTTTTCATATTCTTTTCCTTGACTTGCATTTTTTGTTTCACTTCTTCCTATCTTGCATTTCTTGTTTTACATATTCTTGGTACTTCCCATCGCTTCTGTCTTTTTGTCTTTTGTAAGATATTTCTTTAGTTCTACTTGGTTTCTCTTTATGTGTTCTTTGAGTTTTTGCTTAATATTTTCGTGACTATTCTTTGCGTTTTCTTGGATTTTGTAAAGTGTTTTGACATTCATTAAGATATCTAATTGTACTTTTATATTTTATTATTGATAATTTCTGTATTTTCTGTATTTAAGAAAAAAAAGTTCTTATTTCTCCCCCTTCAGCTTACTCCAACTTTGGATTCAGCTGGATCCTTATTTTACTTCTGACACCTATTCCGGATTGCCGGTTTACAAAAACGTGGTTTCTGTATACACCCTTTATTCAGAACACAGCTTAAAGCTAGCAAATGTAAACTCTGATTATAGATAATAATCGTAACTAAGGTAGGTAACCTACAACTTGTCACTGTTAACGTTTTTACAGTTAAAATCTTAGAAATCTTCATTACAAGTAAACTCAACGAGGCCTTTCGGCGCTTATGTATAGTCTTTAGAAAATGATATATTTTATATATAGGAAATTCTAGACTATATGCTACAGGTTGAAAAGGGTTAAGCCCAATAGAATAATCAAGAAGGATTATTGAAATAAACATAGTCGTAACATGGAGGAAAAACGAATGAAAATCTATAGTAATAGATTACCTAAAACTTCAACTAGGGTTTCTTTTAAATTATTATAATATATTATTATTAAATTATATATTTTACTTTAGGAATTAATGTGGCAAGCTGGCATAATTCTGGGTTCCATTGATTTCATTGGTAATCCTATTGGCCTCATGAATGATGTGTCAGAGGGTTTATCTGGACTTATTATGGAAGGAAATGTAAGAGCTCTAGTCAAAAACGTCACACACGGACTATCAAATTCGGCAGCTAAAGTGACCGAGTCTCTGAGTGATGGTCTTGGTAAAATCGCCATGGACGATTATCATGAAGAAATGAGGCAGAAAATTCGTCAGGTAATGATTCTTTTGTTTATTGTTCCTAATATAAAGTTACAAAAACTAAATATAAATGTATTTTCATTCCCGTTTTTAAATTGTTTATTTAATGTATAAATAACTTTAAACACAGTTGCTGCAATGTTTAGAGTAATTCAAAAATATTACGCATAAGAAGTTAGAAACGACTAAACTGATTAAGAAATCACGGTTCTTGAGATTAGACCGTGTTGAATTAAAATTACTATCCGACGTTTCGCATTCAATTACACGATACATGCTTAGGTTGGTGCTCCACGAGATCTGAACGGTAATTTAGTCTTCAGATCTCGTGGAATCGAATCGAATCGTCAGATCCTAATTCTAATTTGACAAGGTCATATCCCAAGAATTATTTCTTAATCGACCAAAGCCATAAAAACTTCCGGTCTATATTTCGACTACATCATGTCAAGGTTTTGGTGTCAAGTGAAAAGACCCTGTCCCTTAATGGTCACCAATTTTGTAGTTTGTAGTTTTATGATTAAGAGAAGACTGTAAAATTCACAGAAAAAAAACACTATTGGAATTTAGTTCTCCTACAGGTGGAAATGAGGAAATAACTTAGCATGATTCACACGTGTCAATAAGGATGTCAAAAAGGAATTTGCCAAAAAAATTAAGATGTTCAAAAAATCGACTCGATTAACTCTACAAAAGCATTCTTAAGGCAAAAAAAATCTACTTTTAGCCAAAGATATTATAATAAAAGGACTAAATGAAAAATAGACTATTACAAGAAAACATCGATTTTTTATTGAAAGTTCTGGGTAATACAAATTTTTCCAGTGGAATTATATTCAGAATTCGTTAATAAAATTATAGAAATTTACATTCTGTTAATCCCATAGAAATCAAGTAGAAAATGTACGTCCTGTAAATCCAAAAGTTAAAGTAGTTGAAAAAAAAAAAGGAAAAGGACAAGGGTATGTCGCACTTTCAAATCAACGAAACAATCATAATAAACCGGTCAATAATCGAACTGGTTTTTGGTTGAAAAAGGTGACATTTCGTAGTTTTATAAAATTTTATTTTATTTTGAGAAGTTTTAAAATTCGTTTTTTTTTTGGAATAGCGCATGTCGCTGTCCTTTCGTTAATATTCCACCCATTTTTAAAATCTTTTTTTTCTTAAATAGCAAATTGTATCGACATTAAAACCATCGACATCAATTAATCAAATGTTTGATGCTATAAAAGGTCTATACATATGACAAATCTTAACCCATCTCCAATTCGCCAAAGATCAGGGTGGGATACTTTTTAAAATCATATCGCTAATAATTGACCCCCAATCTAGGGAAGTGATTGATATTGTACGAGAATAAATAGAGGGTGTCGAAAGTATACGATTTGGTTTTAGTTCGATTCTTTACTGACTAAAGTATGGCACAAATTTTGGAATAGAGGCTCCCTAGGATGTAAAATTAAAATCGGCTCTAATTTTTGCTGTACAACGTAGACGGTACCACCTGCAATACATACATTTAAAAGGGCATATTGTTTTGTGTCGCGATATTTTTATGTTAATTTAAAATTCTTATTCCCTCGTTTATCAAAAAAAGGTATTCAGAGTCGCTCCGAGAACCCGTTTTTAATATATTATAAATATTTCCTTTCTGGTTATTATTGCCTTCCCTCACACGTTATCCAGGCTTATGGCTGGGCTAAATTGTAATACAAGGCTTGGAGCGTCTTAAAAAAATTAAAAATTGTACGACATCTGAATGTAATCGGAAATCCTAAAAATTGGACCGATATTGGGACAAACTTTTTTAAGGGTAATATTTTAACTACATGCGGCCAAATTTTCTGGTCGCCCGATAAAATGGAAAAACGAATTAAAAGAAATTCGAATTTAAAAATTCACAACGGCCAAACCATAAACTTTTTTCTTAAAAATGAACCAGATTCTAAAAGTTCAATCATTTCCCTATATCTCACTGGTTTATTTCAGGTTGGGCGTCAACAGCATGGCAGTTGTTAATTTTTTCAACGAAAATCAGTGAGGTCTATTGTTGTCCGGTTTAATATGACTATTTCGTTGATTGACATAGCGATATTTCATCGTCAAACGTTGTAATACTTAGCTGTAAAAGAAATAAAATACAAATATGTCTCCTGCTCTACAAGAAAAACTAGAATCCGTTATATTATTTGGCGAAGCTAATAGAAACTACAATGCTGTAGTCATGTTGAATGAACCCAACGTTTAATTTGCCGCCGGTATAATCAAAAACTTCTCTTCAAATTTAGAACGCCAGGGTCAGTTAAAGACGCTGCAATTAGAAATTATTTAAATACAGTATATACAAGAAGATGGATAGGTCGGCAAGGCCTCATAGAATGGCCAGCATGGTCGCCAGACTTTACACCTCTCGACTTTTTTCTGTAATATTCATCGAAACTATTATAATAATTAATATATTTGGTAGAAAAACATGAAACACGAATTCACCTTACGTAAAACTAACCTTCATTTAATTGATTGCCATTTGAGAACGGTTTAATAAAATGTTTTGAGGCTTTGGGGTTAGATTATGCATAAAAATGCCTTTAAAACGAAATCTCGCTCGACTCACATTTCTATTTGTAATTTTTGATTTTAAAAGTACAGTTTCATGTCACACACACACACATATATATATATATATATATATATATATATATATATATAAAATAGAATTATAACGTTCATATGGATACCATAACATGGTAAAATACCAGGCAATGAAAAAGCTGATGAACTAGCCAAGCAGCCATCTGACTCATTAAACTTTTTCGATTTCACTTACTGGAAGGAAGACCTAAGGGTGGAGACCAAAGCTACATTCAGAAACCTAGCTGAATTAAACTGGGACCTTATAGAAGATAATAATAAACTTTATGACATAAAAGAAACATTTTGCCAACAAGAAAACTTAAATAATATTCCTTGAAAAGAGTTATCTATAATGACAACTTTAAGAATAGGGAATACAAAATTAACATATAAATATTTATTAAAGAAAGATAATCCACCTCAATGTATTGAATGCAACACACGATCATCTGTCAAACACGTTCTAACAGCATGCACTAAATACACACGAATCAGACAAGACCTCAATATGACTGACAACATCCAAAAAATACTACATTATAATAACACAAAAAAAAATTATATTTTTTTAACACAATCAGATCTAGTTAATAAATTATAAGTAATTCTTATACTAAAAACCCAAGAGGTTGATGTGTTAAAAATTCATACATCTCCCTCTTTAATCCGAAAACAAAAAATCGAATATATCCGACTATAAAGTTCTGCACAAATTGGATTTAAATTTTGACATAAGCACCATTACACTTAAAGTGACTTATTGATTTAAATTCTTTTGGCTTTAGTCCAATTATACAGGACAAAACTTGATGTTATTAATAAAAACCAAAACACCAATGTGCAATTTGCACTTTGTACTTGAACAGAACAAAGGGCTTAGATGGTTTTTATTTTTCGATGCAAACGTAGTTTACAGCATTCCCTGCCTAAACTGCCTCAAAAAATATATAGGCATGGCCACACAATACCTATTAAATAGACTAAATGGGCATAAATATACAAAAAAAGCTTTCACAGCACTACATA
Source organism: Kuschelorhynchus macadamiae (assembly GCA_030620095.1). Taxonomy (NCBI): domain Eukaryota; kingdom Metazoa; phylum Arthropoda; class Insecta; order Coleoptera; family Curculionidae; genus Kuschelorhynchus; species Kuschelorhynchus macadamiae. Next base: position 1,400,611 of record JAUTXW010005511.1, read on the forward strand.
AACACGAAAGAGATATGGAACACGAATTTGATTTTTCGGGTACAACGGTCTTATCAAAAGAACAACATTGCCATAAACTAACATTCAAAGAAATGGTCGAGAAAAAAACAGAGAAACATACAGTAAACGATCGGAAAGACATTGACAATCTCAGTCTAATTTAATTCAATTGTTATAAACTATTTCCATCATAAATACATATTGTATACTGTCAGACTCACATAAATACTTTTAAAACAACCCGTATTCACCAATAATGTCCACAATGTAAAGATAATCAAAAAAAATAAATAGTATATATAAAAAAAACAATAGAATTCTTTAACCAGTGTATCACTTACCTCCACACTGCCAAGCAAGGCAAAATAACATCTTTCTCAAGGTATGTACTGTACTATTTTAATTAATTGTTTTTGATAATTTTAATGAGTGCCGTTATACCTAATTATTTTAATTTTTAAACTTGCGTATATAGACTTTCTGTATTTAATTTTTAGATGTACAGAAATAAATATTTTGAAAAAGCCTGAAATGGACGGGCGAAACGTCAATTAAAGTTTTTTTGTTTCAATCCACGAACCTAATCCCAAGAAAGTACTTGATATTTGTAAATTGTAAGGTTCTATAAGAAATCAGGCAAAACAAATCAAAATTTTAGTCTCAAAACTAGATTTTTTTTATAAAAATGTAATTATTGTTGTTTTATATATCAAAGTCTTGTTATGTAGCGTTTATTGGTAAATAAATCATAATACTAATTCTATATTATTAACTGCTTTAAACTACTATCAAACGAATATGCGTTGTTCTTTTCTGAACTTCAACCTTTTTGTCCTTACAGATTTAACTAAATTGTCTTACGAGAGGGGGAGGAGGGTGTTAAATCGTGTAAATGTTGTACTTATTTTCTAATTATACATGCTGTACGCGTGATATGCTCAATGTTTTTTGTAAGGAGCCTGGAAAATTTCTTAATGATTTATTTTTTTATATTTTATTGTTTTTTAGTTGAGTATAAATAGTTTTGGTTCTTCTTTTGGTATATTTTATTCTATATAATACTTTTATTTTAATTAACATTGTACCATTCGTGTGTTAGCATATTCTAAAAAATTCTTTTTTTTTTAGGTGGAAACGGGTAAATCCTCCGATCATATCCTTGCTGGAATAAAAGGCTTAGGATTTGGATTATTAGGAGGCGCTACTGGTATATTTAAGCAAGTCTATGAAGGTGCCTCCAATGACGGACTTCCTGGTGTGTTTTCTGGATTCGGCAAGGGTGTCGTAGGGGCCTTTACCAAACCAGTGGTCGGGGTTCTAGATTTCGCTTCTGAGACTGCCAGAGCCGTTCGAGATTCAAGTAGAAGGTATTTATCAAAAATTAGTTGTACTATTTGCACTAATAGGAAGAACATTTGATTAATGATGATGTATCAGTTGATTTAAATAACTCTTGCGCTCGAATTTTCCAGTCACCTAAGAATTTAATTTTTTGTAGTAAGCTTCTTCCAGAGAGAAAAAGATTGCCTAGGTGTGTGCATGGACCTAGAAGCTTGTTACCTAGATATGATTTCAGACAAAGTCAAGGTCAGCAGTGTCTATATATTGTTAATAACAAGTAAGTAAAAAATAAGCATTTGTTGTAAATAATTATTTCGATTCCATAATCCCTTTACTAAACTTTTAACTGTAATAGTCATGATTATATTCATACAACGAAGGAGATTTAATAATACTTATGAGAACTACAAAACCTTGTTACTAATTGAAAAGATGTTACTTTTTTTTCTAGACATTATGAAGAAAAACTTTTAGCGTATCAAATATTAGGAAACGCATCAGAAGATCTGTTATGTATAGTATCCGACAGAATGATCAGGATTGTTACAACAATAAAGGCTCCGGAATTAACTCCAGTTGTTGAATGTCATCTCAGGTAAATGGTTTGCTTTTCTTGGTAATATTGAATTTGCTTTTTGACAGGTGTGAAGGTATATACTTAATATCCTAGGAATTTAAAATCAAACGTGTCAGAACGTATTTTTGTAACACCTTACGCTCTGTATATCATGGAAATGCTTTGAGATAAACTTTTGAAATTTGGTACGTTTTTAGAGCACACTTGGACCTTTCGAAGGTGCTAAACGGATCTTCGTATCGTTTTTCGTTTTTCGTCTATCAATGAAATACATTTTTTTTTCGAGTTTTTTAGATTTCCCGTGATACACGATAACTGTCGAAAAAAAATGAAATATCAATTTGAAATTCTTAGGAAATGTTACGGTCCTTTTCTTCAAAAAAAGTATAAGCAAGTAAAGATTGTCACGCCTTGTTTTGCACTCATTTGCTTAAAATTATTTTTATTGAAGAGTACCATAAGACAAAATTAATGAGGAAGCAAAAAGGTTCAAACCTCCGTTTCAAGTTTGGAACTAAATGTTTCACCAGAACAACGACCTGCGCTTAATTGCAAGGGTGTGCATTGCATTTTTTTCCCGCTGGATAATGTGCGTCTAAATATTTTTTTAGTCTTTTTGCTTCTGACTTTTTGACATCTTCATACAAGTGGAGCGTTAACTTAACAACCTGTATACAAAACCAATCTTTATCACCTAATTTGTTATAACTTGTTGTATGTTGAGAAACAAAAATCTTTTTTGGCTCTTTCGCAACTGAATAAAAATATTTAACTTTAAATTAATTCAATTAAGGTAAATGATATAATTTCTTATGCTTGCTTAAATAATATTGTTTATATTATGTATCGAAACATTCTGTAGACAGACTAGTCTACATGTTGAGGTATGTAATTATATTAAATATTTGCTTGAATTAATTTAAAGTTAAATATTTGTATTCAGTTGCGAAAAAGCCCAAAAAGATTTTTGTTTGTCAATCTAAACGCAACAAATAATCTGAACACATTTAAAAATTGTTACATGTTATCACAAATCATTAGTTTTAAGAAATATGGATACAAGATGTGACAAAAGTTTGCTAAAATTTACCAAGCACTAACTTAATGTATTCTATAGATTTTATTATGATTTGCTCTTGAAATTATGTCACACGTAATATAATTACGATATACCAGCTAGCATAAAACTTCTTTGAAGTATGGACTTTTTGCCAAAAGAGTTTTTTAAATTTTTGCTCTAGCCGTTTTGTTAGTCTTGATATAGGGTAGTCGTTTTTAATTCCAAAGGAGTTATACAGGGTGTTGTTTAATCAATGACTGAAAATGCAAGACGGAATTTTAGGGCTAAAAGTCTATATGAACATATTGTGTACGCAAAGCCTTCGTTTTTGAGATAGAGGAATTAAAGTTTTAATTTGAAATGAAACCGTGACGCCACTGGCCATTTTTACAACAAACTTTAATTCCCTATTCTGTTTTGTAAATTTTTGTCTAATAATTTAATTCGATATTTTGTACTATTTAGAAATTATTTAGCAACGTGTCCATTCATGCCTACCTACTAGTTTTTCCGTGTTCCATATGTCATCATCATGCATGAATGGACATTTTGCTAAATAAGATGTAACGGTAGATAAAATCAAAAAAAAATAAGAGACAAAAAAGTTACAGCACAGAATAAGGAATTTAAATTTGCTGTAAAAATAGGAGTGGCTTCGCAATAAAAATTTCAAGGGGTTAAAAGGTTCGCGACCTGGGAAAAAGTAACACCTTGTAGATTTTGGAAAGCATTGCTCATCAGCATACAGTGTATCCAGTTTAAATGACGTATCTCGAGAAATGTACGAGGCCCATGAAAAAAATTAAAAATAAAATTAAAACTTTAGCAGCCTGTATCTCCAAAATGAAGGCTTTGCGGATACATGTTTATATAAACTTTTATCCGTAAAATGAGTTAAAAAGTTACGCCCTGTATTTTTAGTCATCCATTAAATAAGACCTTATATAACCCTTGAATTAAAAACGAACACCTTTTATCGAGACTAATAAAGCGACTAGAGTAAAAATGAAAAAAAACTGCTTTGGCAAAAAAGTTCATAGTTCTCAAAAGCTTTATCACGTGATTATCTTACGTCTGACATAACTCCAAAAGCGAATTATCGTACAATCTATAGAATACATTATGTTAGTGTTTCGTAAATTCTAGATAACTTTTGTCACACCTTATATCCAAATTTCTTAATACTAATGATAACGCTATAACTACTGATCATAAATAAGGTGATAAAGATTTGTTTTGTATACAGGTTAAGTTAATGCTCCACTTGTATGAATGTCAACATCTTCGTAGAACAAAAGAAACGAAAAAATCAAGATTCGCTAGAAATTGTTTTTTGGTATTTAGGTAAGAAGCAAAAAAATGAATGAAAATGTTTTGAAAATTTTAGGCGTTAACATAATTCTGCATAAATTCAGGGGTTTTATTTCATGCCCAGTATGTACTAGTTTTATGCGCATATGCAGTCATGGAAGTAGAAGGACATACTCAACAGATCAGCCGAATGACCACCAACAACCGATATACGATATCGATTTGGGGTTTTCGGTAATTAGAGGCGTAATTTATTTTTTTTTGAGAGTTGCAAAATCAAAGGGTTATTTTTCTCGTGACTTCTAAACTGCTTATTTTTTTTTAAATAATGTTCACAGATTTATGAGTGACATATTTTTTGTTTTTAATATTTTGACGGCTGTCAAAAAGACTTTTGAACTGCTTAAATACAAAAGGCAAAAAGGTACAAAAATACGTTTGAAGTTTGCAGCTAAATGCTTCAGGAGAAAAACTACTTGCATGTAAAGCATTGCATTTTTTTTCCCGTTTGGTGGTATTCATCCGCCTAAGACCAATATTAAATTTGATTGTAAATCAAACGCCCTGAAGCTCTGGGATTTTTTTTAAAGAACATCGATGTCTCGGATTTCTGTCAAAACCAATCTTATCGGATGAAAATTAAAAGAGTTATAATTTTTTGAAAATTGAGCTAACCACCAAGGGTGCCTTTACTTTGAAGACGAACAGCCGAAGTTTTGTTTTTTCACACAAAAGCAAGGCGTACTCAAAAACTTTAATATATTTGCTGGTAAATTGTACTAATCATTTCTTCAACATTTTATTACTCAGCCATTTTGGATTTTTAGTATTCACATTATTCTGGATTTTTTAGATTATTCGTTTAGTTTAGTTTAAGATTTCGAAGTGTTAAGAAGTTGACAGTGACAAGTTTTAAGTTACCTAAGTTACAATTGTTAGCTATAACCTATGTTTACTTATGCTGCCTTAAGCTGTGTTCGAATGAAACGTATGTTCAGAAACCACGTGTTTGGTTACCACATAATATCCTGAAACTTATCTTTTTCAGTGATTAATGGCATAACTCACATTTCTTTTTGCCAGTAGCAGGTGAAGTGATGAAAATCCTAACTATTGAATTTTAAAAGAGCCGTTCATACGATGTAACATCGTAACAAACGTTTTTATTGGTTTAAAGAAAGCAGGGATAATACCAATTGTTGTACCATGTAATGCTAGGCTTGCTTAAAAAATCTGACAACGGAAAGAAAGGCAGTCTAGTTTTATATAATTTATTAATTAATAAATGCATTTGTATACATGATACACACTTATTTTTTTGGTTTTGTTGTAAAATATAACTTTAAATTTGAGGTACGGATACGAAAGAGATTTTTCTGTGGCTAACTATAAAGATGTTTATTGAATTGAAACTTACACCTCCGTATTCACTAAAAAGGTTTAAGAATTAGACCAGATCTAATTGATATGGTAACTAAAACTGTTAACTTACCAGTTGTGTTTTGCTCTTTGAATAAATAGACAACAGGAAACAGCCCCATGCATTATTTTAAATTAGCAGGCTTTTGACGGAACTGCCGATGAGTCGGTTGACTGATACTGTCATTTTTCGGACCTTATTTTTCTGATGTTTACGTTTTGGTTTGTTGACGTATGTTGTTAAACCATCAGCATCGTCTTTGCAAATTTAAGTTTAGGTTTTAGGTGTTTATAAATAATACGCAGATCGAATTAATATAAAAGTTGATCAAAAAGTTGTGTTGTGTGTTATAAAACGTAACAAACTCATTTTTGGTGGTTTGCATTATCCTGAATACAAGAAATGGTCAGTTGTGTGGCGTGGGGTCGTAGACGTATTAGAAGTACAAGGCAGAAAGGAATTTCGTCTCAACGGTAAGTGCATTTGTATTTTCGTAAGTAAATAATAGTTAATTTTAAATCCGGTTTAAAGGCAAGAATAATTGTTATTATAATGGAAATGATAATTCTTAAAGTATTAAAAAGTTAGGTTAGGAACCAAATGGTGTATAAAAAATACAGTAGCGTAACACTTTATGTAATATTTTGTTAGGTCAAAACATTTAAATTACCTTAAGTATGTTTTAAAACGGAAGAAACAAAGTTGGAGTTATGAGTTTCTAGGAACAATTTTATGGGACAAAATAAGTTAAAATATCTAACATTATATTATCTTTTTTTTTTTGGGTTTGATACTGTGCTGAAGCGGAAACCGTTTGATTATATTTCTCAACAAATGTTATTTGTTTAACAGGCTGTAAATGCAAACAAAACAAATTAAATTCTTTTTTGGAGATTTTAGTTCTTTTTTTAGGAAAAATAGAATCTACCTACCTAGAAGTACATACGTTTTTTTTTTAATCTCTATAAATACGTACGATATTTTAATTTTTACAAAAAGATAGTATTTTTCTTGTATTTATTAATTTATTTATTTATTGCAGGTAACCAAACACTAATCCTAAGTAGCCCAAATATGTGTGCTTCCATGAGCTATTCTTAGTGTAATTATATAAGTCTAACCCAAAATTAATTTAAATCAATAAAAAAAAACTAGCCTAATCTAACCTTACATCGTTTAAGATATCCCAAAAACACTAACAATAAAAAACTGGATTCTGTAAGCGTAATATATATATATATATATATATATATATATATATATATATATTATATATATATATGTATATATATAGTATTTATTGTTTAAATATTTACTGTGTACCCATTAATTCCACAAATATTAACATATTTTAGTTGCTTTATATGCTTAGCCTAAGTTATATGGCAGTTTAGACCATGATAGTTAGGTTCATTTTAGCAAACATATAAAATTTTAGTACAAACTACTGAAATCCAGGATACCCTATGATCCTGTGTCATATTACGGAAAATATAATGAGTAAAAAAATTAATGTGATGTGTTTATTCTTATATTAATAAAAGCCGAGATAAAAGCATATTTAATTACCAAAATTCAATAAACAGCATATCTCTTATGGTGTCCAAAATAAAAGTATTCATCTTATTCTCTTCAAACCGTGCAAAGAAAACATAGAATTGAATCCAAATTTGTATTGTTAGTATTTTTGGGATATCTTAAACGATGTAAGGATAGATTAGGATAGTTTTTTAATTGATTTAAATTAATTTTGAGTTAGACTTAAAAATATATATATAACTACACTAAGAATAGCTCATTGAAGCACACATATTTGGGCTACTTAGGGTTAGTTTTTCGTTACCTGCAATAAATAAATAAATTAATAAAAACAAGAAAAATACTATATTTTTGCAGAATGCAAAATATTAAAAGTGATTATAGAAATTAAAGAAAATGTATGTACCTATAGGTATTGGAATATTCTATCTTTCCTATAAAAAGTCTAAAAATAAATTAAAAACATTTATCTCCAAAAAAAGGATTTCATATTTTTTTGTTTGCCTTTACTGCCTGTTAAATAAATAACATTTGTTGAGAAATATAATCAAACTGTTTCCTTTTCAGCACAGTATCAGACCCAAAAAGAAGGAGAATATAATGATAGATATTAAAACTTATTTTGTCCCATAAAATGGTTCATAGAAACCCATAACTCAAACTTTTTTTCTTTCGTTTTAAAACATACTTAAGGTAATTTGAATGTTTTGATCTAACAAAATATTACATGAAGTGTTACCCTACTATGTTTTGTATATACCACTTGGTTCCTAACCTAACTTTAAGAATTATCATTTTAATTGTAATAGCAATTATGTTTGCCTTTAAATCGGATTTAAAAGTGTCTAGTTAATTTCTTACTTACGAAAATACAAATTCACGTACCGGTAGAACGAAATTCCTTTCTTCCTTGTACTTTTAATAAGGGTTTAAATTAAAAATTTGAATTGGTCAAACCATCGCAAAGTAATCGATGAGTCGGTTAATGTCATGATCCGATACATTATATATATATATATATATATATATATATATATATATATATAACCTAACCTGGTTAGCGACCGATGAGATACAAAGTCATTTAAAGTTTTTTGTACGAGGTGTAGTTTAGTTTTTAGATAATTTAATGGCTAATAAATAAGTAGAGCGTTTCAAATTGAGACATTTATTACATATGCACTACTAAATTTCGTGAAAAATGTGTCTACTACTACGGTAAAAAGAATAAATTGCTTTTTCTACAAAAATAAATGCACATTGACATCTTATGCGAGTGTTATTGCACTTCGAAATAAGAATCATAACTGGTTTGTGGTACTTTGGTTTAATAAGAGTTTATGCAAACTAGGAAGTACTAAATAAAAATGAAACTTCTGGTACCTATATAACCTGCATGTCACAGACAGCACTATTTTACAAATCAGAATGTTTAAAGGTAGTACTTTTAAAACATTGGATACCTAATATTAATATTTTCTAAAATATAATAAAGCATTTTTGACTAATAAAATTTATTAGTAACGTTTAATAGCAGTTCTATGTAAATTATTTCATTCACATTTCCAAGAAAATTTTTGAATTTCTGTGATATGTTTGGTTTTTATTTATATAGTTAATATTAATTTTACTGAATTTTCTTCTAACCTAATATGTCTTAGAAGTTGATTGTTTGTATTTATCTAATGGTTTGTTCTGTATTAATAAAATTATTTATATTTAATTATTTATGGCCTGTTGTGTCCTAAATGCGTTGATATTTTTTATCTACTTAATTTTTCTAAAAAAATTAGTTACTAAATATAATTTCCTAGTTCAACTAAAAACAACCATTCCGCTTATTTAAAAAAATCATTACATTTTATTTATTAAATTCAAGTAAAGTAACAAAAAGAAAACAGAAACACAAAAGGACAGTCGAAATGAAACAAACAAAAAAAATTCCATGCATTTTACAGCTTATGAAAGTATAACTTTCAAATGATTTCCAAGTTTTACCAAATAGGCTCTTCTATGGGTGCGCCGTTAAATTCTTAGTTGCATCTTAGTATCAAGCTTTAGATCAAATTAATGTAATTACTGGGCACGTCTCGCAACAGTTCCTCATCCAAAATGCGTTCTCGCTATGTTAATTTATTTTGCCCAGGCGGCAAAATTCCACATTTCTTTATAACTTTCATAAGTGGCGCTTTTAAACCCAGTGTTAGTTTTAAAGCATCAATAATAACAAACGTTAAAGTTAAACCCCTGAATAAATATAAGAGTATTTGTACGAAAGGTTTATTATGTAAAAAGTAAAATTTAAGATCTAAAGTGAGCTATTATCGATTTCTTGTTAAATTGGCACCTGAAATAATGTATCACACTAATTGACTTGATTAATTTAGTCCATAACTTAATTATAATTCTCTTTCAAAAGTATGTTTTTAAATTACTTTCTAAATTTCAAAGTAAAAATCACAGATACGCCACTGAGAACCGGAAACAAGGTGTTGTCATTTTGACGGGCCATCATTTTGATTCTTGAGACCTTCCCGGTCTCGTCAAGGTCACGGCTAGGCTCTTTCCTGTATATTTATTTATTCAAAAGGTTAGCTTTTGTCACTGTCATAAATGTCTAAATCATTTAGAAAAAATATTTGCTCAAACTGCCAAGTTAGACCCGGTCTAAAATTAAACCTCTTTAGTGAATACAGGGGACAAAGTCTAAATGTTATTTCCTGATAACCAGGGTATTGAAAAATATTATTCTGGGTAGGCTGTCGTTTTGGTTTAAATGGTTTCACAGCTTATTTGGGCGGAATATATCTGGAGAGTATTTACAATATAAACCATAGTCGTCTAACATTCCATTTATTCTTTTGAGTATAAAGGTCCTTTACAATAAAAAAATGTATTATCGCCTTAATTAAGTTAATAAAGACATTAATTGTTACACAATAATTTTAATTATAATTCAGATTGATTTAATCTAATCATGTATCAAGCAATATCTTGGAATAACATATATTTTTTTTGTTTTGTTTATTAATATTGTTAAATAATGAATGTTGAGATAAGTTATTGTTTTATTAACTCGTGAAATTATAAACATTTTAGTGATTTAGAAAGCTGCAATGTGATCAAAGAGAAAGACGGTGGCGAATCCAGGTATTACATCGAAATAGTAATGCATTACACGGGACCCAACGCTATTTTAGTTAATACGGATCCAATTAAGAAACCACGAGTACGGTGCAGGACTGCAGAACTGGCTCTCACTACAGCTCAACAAATCAATTATGCCAAAATGCTTTATGTAGAACATTTATACATGTTAACCAGCGATGAAAATATAACCTCCTTGGAAGACTGAAATTGTACCTAAAATTAGCCAACTGATGATGGTTGGAGGTATTTTCTGTTAGCTTTTATTTAAGTTTAAAGATCGGTTGTACATAAAAACTGAAATACTAGTATGTAGGGTTGTTTGTTTATTTTAGTTATTGGAGAAAATAAAAATATGCTAAACCGTTAGAAACAAAAGTTTAATGTCATATTTAATGTCGAATTTAATTCGAAGAATCAGTGTTATAGAATTAATCCAGTTTTTGTATGGAATGCATCACAAATACCTATTTATATGTAAAAAAATATAGTAAAGAACGGTTGGATCCTTTACATTTTCTAAAAATTGTAAATAAATAATTTTATTTGAAGTATATTTATTCAAATGAAAATTATATTCATATAATCCTAAATCATGTTGTGAAGTAGAATTTTTACCAGTTGTGACGTGTATATTTCGTAAATAATACTTGTTTTTTTTTTCGTGAAATACAATTTATAAAGCATAGCAAAAATTCTTTCTACACATTTTTATATAATGTATATTTTTTGCACTGGATGAAAATATTAATTACTATATAAATTTCTACAAATATGACGCCAGGGAACTAGCCTATTTCATTTTAACATAAATTCATCTTTTAGGAGGATTTATATTAATATTTATCGCAAGATGTTGTCCTTGTAGTACACTTAAAAATATTTGAATAAACAAATCATGAAAAAAATCTATAGGGTATAAATTAATTCTTGTCTAAATTTTTTGGGGTGATTTATATCAATAATACGATAAAAAAAGTTATGTAAACAGGGTCCGCAAGCGCTGTATTTTTTCAGATACATTGTGTTCAAAAAATGTTTGATACACCTTGTACAAGGTGGTTTTTTATATTTTGACATGCATTTTCGCCCTTTGATTTTTTAAATGAAAAAAAAATTACAAAAATTAAAAAAGAGCATAAAAAGCTGCGAAAATTACCCAACATTTGGTTTTTTTGGTGGGACACCCTATATTGTATATTTTACCACATTTTAAGGCTAACTATTTAAAAAACGGTTTTTTATTTTTATTTATTTATTTATTTTTTCAACATTCCCAACCAAATTGGTTAAACCAAATGTCATCGTATTATATATTTTTGAAATCAAGGAAAGATCTTTTAATTCCTCTTAAAAAATAGATGCTGTCCCAATAAAAAAGAAACATGTTGTGGCGTATATTTTGATATATTGATCTATAGTTAGTTCTGTTCTTAATAAAGCCGAGGTTATATTATTGGTTATTACTTGTTTAAACATGTACACGTATTTCCTACTAAACCTAATTATTTACATATTAAAATATACAAGAAATTATTAATTACTCTACTTAAACTTAATTCGATGTTCCTAAATATTCTACTCAAATAGAAAATTTATTCGGTACGGAGTCTAACGAAGCCATGGCGAAAGATTAGTCAGGTGCTAATTTTCATTTCATATTTCATTGGCTTTATGCCATGCGGCCAATGAAAATATGTTGCTAGTAGTAATAGGGAAGAATATTTCACGATCTCTTCAGCCTTGTATTTGCCATTTAACGAACATTTAGTTTTTAATAATAAAAAAAAAACAAAATAATTCTAGGCTTCCTAACGGCTTTAGTTCTCTAACGGAGGGTTGTTTCGAGCTTATCCCTGATCTTAACAATCAGAGTTCTAACTGTTTGTCACACTCTTCGTTTTTTTGATACACCTTGTAAATTTCTAGAGATTTTTATGTAAAAATGTATTTTATATAAAAAAGTGTTTGATTCTTGTTGAGTTTTAAAAAAATCTATAAGATGGTAAAATCTCCTGTTGCGACTCCTTCAGCGCTGCCGAACTTTTTATTAGTGCAATTTGTTCTGCAACTTTTTGATTCCACTAAATATTTTTCGATATTTTGCATAATTTAGAAAAAAATTAAAAATATTCATTCATGTAAAGTTTGGCACACGAATCTGAGTCTATGAAAAGAATGTGAGAAACTATGAAAACGGTGCAATGATCATTCGCGTTTGGCTACAACTCTGTATATCTATGGAAACGGCCTGCTTTTGACATAACTCCACCTTTCGTCGATGTTTTAGATCTATGTGGTGTACTTTATAACTAATCGGAAAAGTTATAATGCATTAACATTACAATTTTCCCACGTCTCACATGCATTATGAACTACAAATGAGCTATGTAGGTCACCATGCATGTGCGTCAGTGAAAAATTATTAAAACTTTAACATTAGTGCATTACGACCTTAAAAAGTACCGCAACGAAATGAAGTACTTAATTTGGTTGTAAAAATGGCCTGCGACGTCACAGTTATAAGATTGGACGGGACCGGGAGGCATTTAGGCAGAATCTACCATTGATTAGCAATAGGCCATAATTTAAGGCCTCTAATTGGTTATTGCTAATCGCTGGTACGATTTGTCTTTGTATTGCTTATTGCGGGTAGGTTATGCCTTTCTGTAATGAGCATTTTTACTGTTGTTTACTGTTGCTAATAGGAGGTAGGATTTGCCTTGTCATTGCTAATCAGCTGTATGTTTTGTTCACACGCACTTTTTATACTGCATCATCATATTGTTTTTAAGTCGAGCATTTTTGTCTGATTTCTTAGTGGTGTTAACTATTTAGGACAATAATGGATACGGATTTAAAACTTCCATAAAATTTTCGCTATGCAGTTGTTAATCAATCGAAAGAAAAAACCGTGCTATGGGCTAACATTAGTTGTACTAAAAAATGTACTCAGTGGATAGCAGAATTTTCTGCCAACACTAATACTTCTTGGGTATTACGCAGATCTAAAACTGCATCAAAAAAGATAGTAGGCAGGTTAGTATTTAGATATTATGATGACTTTTTTTTATATAAAATGTAATGGGTTTCGTGCACCTATCAAGTTTGAGGTTATGTAGAACGATAACGCAATGAAAAAAGAAGAAGAAGGAAGGAGCATAAGGGCCGTTTGACAGATAAAAAAATGGGGCCAAATCGGCCATATTGAGGCACCATTTGTGACTATCTTCGTGACTGATTTTTTTGCTTGTTTAACAATTTTTTGACGTTTATTGACAACACCAATCATGGGCGTACCCGTCATCATATTTTTATAATAATACAATTTACATTTTTTTGAGTTTAAAGGGTTCAAATGTAATTTTACCGATACGAAAATATCATTTATAAATATAGAGATGAAAATGTATAACAAAACAAATATCTCAAAATTAATTTTTTAGTCAAAACGCATTATGGTACCTACGCCATTGGTGATAAAAAGAAGAATCGCCATATGCAGACACCTTTCGGGACAACTAATTTTTTTACATTAGGCTCCTTCTTCTTTTTTCATTGCGATAAAGATATCGGCACAGGGCGCAGTTGCCAGATTTCCCAGTTTTGCACATACACGTAGTCATAATAAATTTTACGCACAGTATGGCATTAATAAATGCCGCAAAATTCCGACGTCCACGTGCCTGACGTCACCATTAAATACAAGGGGTCAAATTATTTTGTACGATTGAAAGTACGATCACGTCATCATTTTAGGACAAACAGGATTGTTTTTCCTTGTTAATTCGCCCTAGAAAATGGCCTGGTAGGTAAAAGTATCGAAGACGTTAATTTGAAAAATTAAAACACAGTGCGTTCATGATGAAAGGAACCATCTTGTTCATAATTCTAATAAATATTTTTCGGAAAAACGCTCGGACACGTCGATTAGTATTTTTTGACGTAAGAAAATATACAAGTGGTACCGAAACAAAATTGTCTTTTTTCTTATGGAACACCCTGTATATTTGTTCATATTTGGATTCTCCAAGCAATTCTAGACATATTTTATGTAGAATGTCCTATACCTAAATTCGACTGTTTCCAAAATGCAAGCAATTAAAAATAATAATTTTTTGCACTTTGATTTATTATGAAAGCAAAACGGTTAAAGATAGAAGAAAATAAATTTCATATGCCTATCTTAACTTTTCAAGACCTATTTAATGGTCATAATTGATGGTACTAATGGTACCCACTATATATTTACGTCATCAGATGCCTTTTAAAAAGTTAGGATAGGAATATGAAATTTAATTTTCTCTATCTTTAACCGTTTTGCCCTCATAATAAATCAAAGTGCAAAAAATTATTATTTTTAATTGCTTGTAGTTTGGAAACAGTTGAATTTAGGTATAGGACATTATACATAAAATATGTCTAGAACTACTTGTAGAATCCAAATATGGACAAATATACAGGGTGTTATTAAATAATTTGGCTCTAACGTGATGCGCGGGGATTATCTTTATATTTTTTAATGTCCATAATTAAGGTTTTCCCACTAACTCAAGAGCTTGAAAAAGTGTTAATGTAATACGAAACGTTGCAATTGAAAATAGTGGTTTCACTTTAGATCTTATTGCAGTCCCATAACCCACGAATTCAAGTTACACTTATTGATTAGGGACACGAAATGCCTATTCAAAATAATTTATAATGCCGCATTCTAGTAAGTACAGCTAATAAGTGTTACAGATTTTTTCGAAATTCAATAAAAAAGGGGTTTGACGTTTTTTTTTCTACTCGAAAATTCGCAATTTGAAACCAGGCAGAGGTGCTAGATGTGCTATAAGTAAAAAAGTTACACTAATACAGTATAACAAAGTTAGGTAGATTTTAAATTTTAGAAGAGAGTACAGCTGCCACCATACGTCTTTTAATAAATCACTGTCCACTCAAAGAACATCAAAAAGCCTCGATTTCGATTGTTGTAAAAGTGCAGACAAAATGGAGTTGTTATAGAAATGAACAGTTAAGGGTAAACTTAATTACTAGGCAATAATTCTATCGGTAATTATAAAATTTTAAAATAATTTTAGGACTTACCAGCTTTAATTACCACTAATAACATACATACTCACGCACTGAACAATGCAAAAACGCTTGGATACTTACCTGCTACTAACGAGATTAGAAGTGTTTTCGAAAAATACTTTAATGATGACATGGGCATAATGGAAGCCTGTAGTTTTCACAATAATAAGTTGGAACTTGAATTAAATGAAGGTGGTATCGCAAATGCTTCGGTCAATCCAAAATACAGAACAGTAAAATATTGGTACACAGAATGAAGGAAAATTAATTTCGGAGCACGCACTGGAGTTGGGTCACTACACACAAACCCACTTTGTTTTGCAACATTTAGATGTATGTTTTATGGGCCGATCGGCAAAGCATATCGGCATTTTTCTTGCTTTGATTCGGCACGGCTTCCTTTGATTCGTACCGACTTTTCATTGTTTTCATGCCGATCGGCAATGCTAATTGACATGTTTCCACCGATTCTGCTCTGCTGGCTCTGCCGATCGGCAATGCCGATTCCGGTGGAAACGCGCCTTTACTACACACGTATTATTTTTTTTAGAAATTAAAAGAAAAGTTATCCGAGTACGATACGTTAAATGTTTCGTTGCACATAAGCGAAGATCCTTTTAGCGTGGCCATAATAACACCGATGATGCGAAGAGCACACAGTTTACCGTGCACAAATAACATTATTTTTATTGATAGTACATCTTCACGCGACGCTGAAAATCACGTAATCACATTTATTCTCACCGTGACGTCTGCTGGAGCAGTACCTTTGGGTGTATTCATAACATTTGGCGGTGTCTGTCCAAAATCAGTAATGACAGATGATAGTGAAGCAGAGAGACAAGCTCTGCGTGAAATATTTCCTCCATCAAAACTTCTACTCTGTTCTTTTCATGTTTCACAATCCATCTGGAGATGGTTACTGGAGAAGAAACATTCTATTGAAAAAGAAGATCGCCAACTTTTTTACAAAGTATTCAAGAACATACTAATTTCTTAAAATATTGAAACTGCAGAAAATAATTTTAAGTATGCATTGTCATTAGAAATTAATGCAAAATACCCAAATTGGGTAGCTTATTTGCAAAGCTACTGGGAGCGACGACATGCATGGTCTTTAGCATATAGGGATAGTAGCACACACGGCAATCACACCAACAACTTTTCTGAAATATGTGTCCGACTTTATAAAGATATAGTTTTAAATCGCTGCAAAGCCTATAATATCGTGGCATTAGTAGATTTTACGTGCACCGTTTTAGAACAGTATTACGTTCGACGATTCAGAAATTTCGCTAATGGACGTGTACCTATAAAAAAACTTCTTCATAATCTGCTACAAAAAACGTCCTGCTTGACCAAAGACAAAATAATTCAATTTAACGAATGTAATTTTCAAGTACCCAGCAGAAAATGTGAGCCATTATTTTATGATGTTGACACGAGCGTGGGACATTGCATATGTGCAAGTGGAAACCTCGGAAAATTATGTAAGCATCAAGCTGCTGTGTTTATTCTGATATTAACGCAACTGACGCTAATGATAGATATGCGATAGCAATTTTGGCATTAGGTAATAATGCTAAGGGAAAGGAATTTTATGCACCGCTTATTGAAACTACTTTCACGTGCTCAAATAATCCAGGTATTATAGCTGACGAACAAGTTTTAAATTATAATCCTATAAATGTCGGAAATGAAAACTTTGAAACATCTTCAGTCATAGAAAACTCAAACGCTAATGATAACGACTTTGAAAATTTTCTTAGTGCACTACGAGACCAACATACTTAGTTTGGTACCAGTAAAGTACTTTTAAATAGAAGTTTAAAAAGGCTGGATAAAGTTAAAACAAAAAATAGTTGAGATACATTTCTAAGTACATGCGGTAGTACTTTTGGTCTACGCAATCGAGTTGGTGCTTCCATAAGAGTTCAGCCAACGTCCATCTCTAGAAGGAAGCCAGGGGTAACTAAAGGCAGTAAGCGTCGACCTGTAGGACGACCAGCAACAGGTGAAAAAACAAAACCAAAACGAAAAAGAAACCTTGCTTCTAATGTCAGTAAAAATTTACCAAATGCGAAGTCGCATTAAAGATAAAAATGTTAAGTACAATAAGTGTTACATATTTCGAAGTCTTTATTAATAATTATTTATTACGTTATTGCATTTACTAAAGTAATAAAGCCTCTAATTTCTTAATAATAACTTTTTTTCTATCAGCCATCTCATACTCGTATCTTAGACATAACATACCGCTGATTAGCAATGACAAGGCAAATCCTACCTCCTATTAGCAACAGTAAAAATGCCCATTACAGAAAGGCATAACCTACCCGCGATAAGCAATGCAAAGACAAATCGTACCAGCGATTAGCAATAACCAATGAGAGGCCTTAAATTATGGCCTATTGCTAATCAATGGTAGATTCTGCCTAAATGCGGCCGGGAGTGCCTTGATCTAATCTTTTAATTTTTTCTAACTCTACTTCTACTTACCATATCACCCATTAAACGTGATTTAAAAATATCTAAAAATGTACTGGTGTATCAAAAAAAAATATATTTTTTTGACTTGTGTCTCGAAAATGAATTGTTTGCGGACCCCTACTTATGTGAAACATTTTTTTTATTTTTATGTTTGGATTAAATTCACCTAGTAGAAACAAGACTGAAGTATATATCAGTTGTTGTATACTTTCTTTAACAGTCAGTACCACTTTTAATTAAGAACCTAAGATTTAGTCGTTATTTATTAGAATTTTTTTTCTACATACTTGTTTATTTAAATTTGCACTAAATATATATATATATATATATATATATATATATATATATATATATATATATATATATATATATTTAAATATGACGGTTGTTTCGCCAACACTGTGGCAACAAATTACAGAATAATTTAATTAATAATAATAAATAACTGGTTATTTTTATATATCTTTATTTGCATGCTTTTTAGGAAATTTAATTTTTTTTGCTCTTGTTATATTAATTTTCAAAGTTCTCATCAAAAGTATTGTTTTCCTGAATTAAATGTTTAAATTATTTACAATTATCCTTTTGATTTCTGTAAGTAGCGCTTCTGCAAGTTGCTAGTTAATAATTCTGAACATAACCAATATAGAAAATTTATTTCAATAAACAGGTGTTTGAGTAATTAATTTGCTAATAACGTTAAATCAAGGAATATACTTTATATAAAGTTACTTAATAAGTAACTCTATGTTATCATGATTTAACTACCTAAGCGCCTTTTCTAAAGGCTATATAAGCCTGCCAAAAGGCATCAGTTTAGTTTGAGATTTTGATGTGTTAACAATTGATAGTGACAAGTTTTAGGTTACCTTAGTTACGATTGTTAGCTATAACTTGTGATTACTTGACGAAGTGCTTCATCAATGATGCCCCCCTTATAATAGCGCAGCGAGTGGTAAAAAATAATTTTAGCATTTATTTTTTAATGTGAAAAATATTTTGTGATTTTAATCATTATAAATGAAATACAAAAAAAAATTATAAAATTGAACATGCACCATCCTGGCACCATCAATATAATTATTTAGGAACAGCAACTGTGAAAAGTTATCCGTTTTGTATTAACTGTAACAGATAAATTATTGATTTTGTTTATGAACTGAATGCTATTTCTTATACCATATATTTCAGGTTTATTACCCCAAAGTTAATGGTAGTTTTAGAATTGGAAGAATATAGAAACTGATGAATATATACTGGGTTCAAATTCTGTCTATACCGATTGTGAGTCAGAGATGGGCAATGTTACTTACAAAGCAATGCGTTATGCGTTACTATTACTTGACGAAAAAAGTATTGCATTACTAGTGACCGTTACTTAATAAAAAAGGAAAGTACAATTCATTCCCGCTGCTTCTCGTTTCATTTGCGTTCGTGTATCTGATAATTAAAATTATGCACATTGCACTATGACATTAGGTTCATATGCCCTTTGTTGCTCCCAGAGCTTCTAGATTGAATCGTTATAAGCAGTTTTATTACGAGATATTTTTTTGTGTCCAGGATCCCCTTGTACTCGTATTTTTTTAATTTCTTACGTCTCCCTTGAAAAATCTATAGGACAGCTTCCTAAGAGGATAAATACAGCATCTGCAGTAATTATCCCGTCTGCAATTGAGGTCAATGATGCTAAGGTAAAATCTGATCTCTTAATCCCATACTTCGGAGTAAATCTGGAAGCAAACGGAAGCCAGATATCTTTATACCAAGGCCCTTAGCAGTAAAACGGGGTTTTGAAATAATTTTTTTTTCATTAAGAAAAAACGTATATTTTATAATGCAACTTTCGTTTTAACGCTCAATAGATATATTACATAGAAAGATTATATGATTTTAGAAAATGCATAAAAGTAAATTTCCGTTATTTTATCAAATAAAAGTAACGAAGTCACGTACGTTACCAGTCTTTAAAAGTGTTTTAAGTTACCGTTGCATGTACTATTTTCTTATGGTAACGCTTTACCACTACCACGAAAAATAACGTGCCTATCTCTGTAGCACAAACATTGTAGCAGGTTTTTGTTTTTAGATTTTTTGCTACATATTTACATTGGTATTTATTTATGTAGGTTTTGTTATTGTTTTCCTGCATATTTTTTATGCTATGTATCCCGTCATTTATAAAGAAATGTTTTTGTTATTTATTTTTAACTATAATTTTTTGCATTTTTTCGACGAAAATCTGTAGTTTAATGATTAATAAAAATTATATATATATATATATATATATATATATATATATATATATATATATATGTAGGTTTTGATATTGTTTTCCTGCATATTTTTTATGCTATGTAACCATGCATTAAATGATTTTCTTATTTATCTTTGTTTCTTCTATCACCCAATCATATGCCGGTCACGAATTTTAACTCTCTATGCAGAACACAAGTTTTCAAAATAACCAATAGCCTGTTATCTATTAAAACATTTAAAAAAATGGCTCGTGTTATCTATTTCGCAGTCGACAGAAGGTCGATATTTTGAGTTATAATAATAGTATTAGATAGCAGATATAAATGCCTAATACTAGTACTAAATTCGGTTTATTGTTGACTAAAGTTTTGGTATATGACAAATAGGTTAATTTTTCTTACTCTATTAAGGAAAATATTACCCTCTTCGTCTCTTATCACTGCGTGTATCCGTAGCTCTAAAATCCTGGTTATAATAGAGAAATGTGTACTAAATGTACAGGTGAGTCAACAATTGAGAAAAGTAAATGTACGCCGAATAGGTAAAATTTGGAAACAAATTTCTAATATACCTGCAGTGTTTTCATCATGCTCCGGTTTCACTAACCGTTGGTCTCAAACGTTTAGCACAGGTGTGTCAGATAATGACGTCTTGATTGCGTCATGTGTAGAACTTGGTGAAAACGAGTGGTTACCGATTTCAAGTGACGGCTAAAGTAAATGATTAATTGTGTTATAATTTTGCAAAAAAATAGTAACAAATATGGAGAAACAATTAGCAATTTATATGTAAAAGTTTACTTTTTAATAGCAATTGTGTAGCTGTAATAAGCAATTTGTCATTTTTCATGAAACTTTTAACATCAACCTTCAGATATGCAAAAACCCAAATATTATCAAACACAAAACCACCAGAGATAACACTAGAAGACTATAAAAATTATTTATTTAATGATAAAAATAAATATTTCCCTGTTTCCAACTTGTAAACAAACAGCTATATTTTGTTTGTTTCTGGAACCGTGATCGGGACCATATCCACTACATGGTTAGCAATTTGACAGACCAATTATCGAACCATTCAGCTGGTGATGTCACTACCTACATCGTGAATTCTTGCGGTTCGAAGCGGTCAGCCGAACCGGAGCATGTTGAAAACTTCTCTGGTGTGGTATACATATGTAATTTGCCCACATTTTAAAAATATTTTCAATTATACAGGGCGCGTCAAAAAAGTAGGTAAACTAAAAGTTCTTTTTATTTTTAAATTTGACTTGATTTTTAGTCTACATGAAAGTGTAGTACTTTTTTGTTTAACATGTTATATGGCTAAAGTTGATAGTTATTTTTAATATTTGTCTTTAATAATAGTCAAATTTGATGCAGATCTATGATTAACAGTATAACTCCGATTTGTGCAACTAACACGAAAATATTTTGCTTCTGCACAGAATAATCATGAAATAAATTATTTTCGCAATGTATCACATACATGGTATCCAAATTTGAATATCCAACTTTAACATCTAACTAATTTTTTTTCTTTGGTACCCCTTGTATATTGTTTTATTCTTATAGAGCATAAAAAATCTACTTTTATTAAACACATTATATTCAGTAGGTACTTTTCGAAATATTTTAAAATTTCTCTTTTACGTAATTTAGAAAATTGTCAACTGTATCAAAGTAGCCAGGAAAAAAAACCGTCTATAGCAAATGGCAACTAAAACTACGAAATGTCAAAAACATGATGTAGTTTTATTGTTGTTGTTGGTAGTTATGTTATTCTATTGTATTTCTTTCTCGTCTGTTTTAAAATGAATTTATCCCAGAATGAAATGATTGATATGGTCTATATATTTGGTCAAGCTCAAAGAAACTGCCTTCTCGCCGTAAGACTGTCTTCAAAATCTTATGGACATTTAGCATATTCTAAGTGGACAATTTTCAACAAAATTGCCACATATGAAGATAAAGATTTAGAAATTCAACTTAATATAGAAGAAAATCCCAATTTAGATTTAACTGTTTAACTGAGACATGATGAAGTTACATTTCGAAGCAATGGGAGCCGTGAACAGGCATAATATGCATTATTATGCGATGACAAATCCCACTGGGTTAGAGAGGTGCAACATCAAAACCATTGGTCGTTAAATGTTTGGTGTGGAATCATTGGAAGCCAAATTATAGGTCCGTATTTTTTAACGAACCACTTAATGGACAAAGACATTTACATTTTTGAAAGTTGAGCTGCCTATTCTTCTCAGACCACTCAGCATAGAAGAGAGAAGAGACGTGGATACAGTAAGACGGTTCACCTACCTGGGACGTTCGTGAATTTTTGGACGTCAGTTTTTAACAGAAATTCTGGGTGGCCATTCGATGAAATCGAATCGAGTTCTTGCGAATAATAACTCCATTAAATTTTTTCTTGTGGGGTTATATTAAAGATCAATCCCGCGCTACACATTGGTAAAAGACGCATTTCAAGTACAAAATTTGATTTTTTACCGCCGGGTGGAAGCATTATAGCAGTACCACCTGGTGAAAACCCCTTTAAGGAATATTATGATGTATACATCCTTGCAGTGTGTTGCTTGCGCATTCTTCACTTTTGCTCTTGCGATTCATTCCTCCAAATATATTAACTTTTCGATAAGTTTACTATTTATTTTTAAGGTAACAAATCTGAAGGGAGATGTCAAGATGCCCTCATATCATTCCATGCTACCTACTAGCAACCTGAGAAAGGTAGGGAGTGTTGAACATTTTGGAATAAGATGCATTATATGCAACTCAAAATCTACAAATGGTGGCCAATTTTGGTTGTTTGAATTCGTAATTAGGATGCATTAAACTCCCCGGTACAGCTATTATAACATCAGTCGCATATTGTGTTCGTATTTGTTGACTAGTGTAATTAATGGGTATCTCTGAACGTCTAATCAAAGTTAAAAAAAAATTATACTAATAAAAATATAGAGCTAGTAACCTGAGTAAGGTTTTAGAGAGTTTTAGAGTTTTTAGAGCTGCATTACCATATGAATTTCGGTCAACAAGCAATGGTCAATTACTCATCAAAATGTTTTAAAAATTTATATTTGGACATAAAAGTAAATTCTTCAAGACAAAAATATATATTATGAGTGCCTTCTTATGAAATTTTGTTATTTTAAGTTCTTTTATGACAGGATGCCCCAAATCTTTAAATATAAATAAGCACTTTTCCGTAATTTAGGTATCTAAATGTATTAATTTAGAATGCAAATACGTAATGTGATTCTCAAATAAGAAAGTAAAAAGTATGGTTATGCATATTTTTCTTCAAAAAATTAAAAAACAACGTTTTCTAGAAATTACAAAAAATACCTAAATATAACCACTTTTACAACGAAAATGGAAACAAAAAACACAATAACTACAGAGACTTCTGATACCTAAGTATAAATAACTTTTAGATTAATTAACAAAGTTGAGATTTGTATTGATACTAAAAAAGCAACAATCCAGAGCAAAAATTAAAATTAAAAGTATGTGCTATATGTTAAAAGAAAACACAACTTGCCTGAAAAATTTGTGAAAATAACGATAAGGAATCCAAGTATATCTATAGCCTGGCAAGTGATTTTTGTAACTATTTTCTACACTAAACTGGCGAACGTTACGCTTACGAGAAGTAACTATCCTGTGTGGTTTACGGTTACCGATCCAGTGAATAACAATTTTTGTTTTCCTGTTTCCTAATTTGTTGAAAACTAATATTAGTTTGAAGTGTATATATATATATATATATATATATATATATATATATATATATATATATATATATATATATATATATATATATATATATATATATATATTTCGTTTTGATGTATCAAAACGAAATTTGGTATAAGTAAATGGTACGTAAAGAGGAGAGTTTTCGCATATTTTTCTTTTGCCGGTTTCTATTTTTTAAATGGGACACTCTGTATATTTTTACATTTTTGGATTCCTTAGACAATTCAGAATGTGACATTTTAAAAACGCCTACTTGATTTATTTATAGCAATTTTTAAAATTGCATCTAGGTGGCCATGATCGGACGCAAATTAATCTAAGGACCTGAAATAATTAGTTTTAGTGATTAGTCTGATAGTTAGGAAGAAGAGAAGTTGATAAATTCAATTTTTTGTGCCTATTTTTACAAATCTAGCGATACTAATTTTTGCAATTGAATTAAAAATAAGCTCAAAAATTAAATATTACTAAGAAAAATACTCGATAATAAATTATTTACTTTTATGAAGTGTGCCATGGATAGCCATGCTGGATTAAGTAAGATGTTTTGTTTTGACAGTGACACTTATTTATTCTTTCTGAGTAGACATAAGATTTCCTTATTTTTCTTGATTTTCAGTATTATTTTTGTCTTCAAAAGTCAAAATAATGTTTACTCAAAGTGAAAAAGTCGATATGTTATTAATATTTGGAGAATGTCATAAAAATTCAAGGAATGCTGCTGAGTTGTATGCTCAGCGATACCCCGACCGTCCAGTCCAACAGTATTTTCCATATCTCGAGAATCGTTTTAGGCATCGAGAAGGAAGTCAAGTGGCGGAAGGCAGATTTATTATAAATGAAGAAATGGAGATTTACGTTCTTGATATGGTTGAAGTTGATAAAACTGTTTCTTTAAGAAAAGTTAATCACGAACTGGGTTTAAGTCATAAATCAGCTAGAAAAATAATTAAGAAACACGGATATCGAGCTTTTAAGTACCAGTTACACCAACATTTGTATCCTGACGATGGCCATAGACGGGTGTTGTTTTGTGATTGGTTGCTCCAAAATTTTAGAATTAACTCACATTTTATCAACTTTATCTGATTTGCTGACGAATCCAGATTTACTAATAATGGTATGTTTAACAAGCAAAACACTCGTTAATGGGCCCAACAAAATCAACACGAAATGAGAGTAGGACATTTTCAAGAAAGGTTTGGTGTCAATGTCTGGGCTGGTGTCGTTGGTAACAGAATAATTGAGCCAATTTTATTTCAAGGCCAATTAACAGGGATTAGGTACTTAGGCTTTCTCCAAGATGAAATTGAGCAACATCTTAATAATCTACCTTTAGAAGTTTTACGCCGAATTTACTTCCAGCGAGATGGAGCACCGCCTCACAATACCAGAGAAGTTCTTAATTATTTAATTGAACGTTTTAATAATAAAGTTACTGCAACCAATGGCCCAATACGGTGGCCCGACCGTTCACTGGATCTCACTGTTCTCGATTTCTTTATTTGGGGATATGTTAAATAAAGTCTATGTAACAGCTCCAGCTACTCTTGAAATCGTAGAAGAAAGGATTGTACGTGTATTTAGAAGTATTACGCCTCAAATGCTGCACAACGTGTCGAGAGAAGCAAGTGAATGAGCGGAAATGTGTAGTGAACTAGGAGGAATGCACTTTGAATAACTACAGTGAACTCGAATATTGTGCTTTTACATTTTACAGCGTTATTGAAGTTAGTTGAAGTTGTGTTTTTTTAATACTCTGAACTATTTGTTAGCCAAAGATACAGATTTGCACGCCTGAATTTGTTGACGTTGTCTGAAGAGGGGCAGCAGAAAACTGTATATGTATTTTCATCAACAGAGATAGGCTGGGCAGACTTTACGTGACATGACGCATAGATAGATCCAACATAGGTAATCTTGATCAACAAACTGTCACAATTAAAAATCCTACTTAATATCCAGCATGGATATCCATGGCACACTTGATAAAAGTAAATAATTGATTATCGAGTATTTTTCTTAGTAATATTTAACTTTTGAGCTTATTTTTAATCCAATCGCAAAAAAGTTAGTACCGTTAGATTCGTAAAAAAACCCTCTTTTCAAAAAGTGCTTGTCTAAAAAGAGTCGCCATTTGAAAAAAAAAATAGTTAGACACAAAAATTTGATTTTATCAACTTCTCTTGTTCCTAGCTATCAGAATAATCACTAAAACTTAGCGATTGTATTATTTTGTCATCATTTCAGGTCCTTAGATTAATTTGCGTCCGGTCATAGCCACCTAGATGCAATTTTAAAAATGGCTATAAAAAAATCAAGTAGACGTAAAAAGTTTTTAAAATGTCTCGTTCTGATTCAGAATTGTTTCAGGAATCCAAAAATGTAAAAATATACACAGAGTGTTCCATTTAAAAAATCGAAACTGGAGTCATTTCCGGTGAAAAATATGCGAAAACTTTCCTCTTTATGTACCATCTACCTATTTATCATTTTTTTCTGTTTTCAATAATAAAGTGGTGCGGGAAGGTTAAAATTTTTTCTTTCAAGATATCATCTCTCTAGCTTATCTTCATTTCTCTGTTCTCAGCCAATTTTGCTCAGCCCAGAAAAAATTGTGTAGAACCTTAAACACAAACCGGCTTTTCTAGCCATGCTCTCGATTTGAACGTCACCTCTGTTGATAAGTTGCTATTTTTTACCATAGCCAGTTAACAGACAAGTAATTAATAATAAAACCGTATTTTTTTAAATAAATTTATAATAAAGAATCTGCAAGCATAACAAATGTTCATAATATATACATAACAAATACTATACAAACTCGCGAAAATTTACTATCACTGTTATAGACTACATTTATTTAGATAACTCTTAGAGTTCACTTTAATTTATATGACTTCAATACTATTTTGTTTTATTCGTTTTACTCCTTATACGTTGAACCCATTTCCTTCTCCACATGCCACACAACTGCATTTGGAAGGTACTCCTATTTTTTTAGTCCATTTGTAACCATCTTCACAATCGAGTTCCACTCCCAGTGACTGGTATTCTGTTGCCTGACAGCAAGAACACACTGATTCATGCATACCAGTTTCTATAATTAAAATACAAATGATAGTATATATTGACAAAAGAAAATAAACTAAATTTATGTTCATAATTTTTCTAGAAAACCGGGAACAACGATCGTGAATGAAAGAGGTTCTTTGACGGAGCTGTGGACGGAGCCGAAATGTCGTTTCACGGTTTGTTTCTTTCAGTACTTGACAGATCTGTTTTTTATCAGTGTGAATAGCTGCATATTCAAAAAATATATTTACCATATACAGTGGTCACTAAATAGGTCTAGTTTTTTGTCAATTTTCAGACATCTATAACTTTCCTATTTCTTTATATTTTGATTTCACTTTTGGACGTGTTAAAGATGCACACACTTATACAGGGAGTAGTAAAAACGTGTGTAAAAAGATTAAATTTCACTTGCAACTGTGGTATATAGAAATGTTTTATGATTCATGATTTATTTGTTATTGGATTACTATGAGCCATATCTCTAAACTTTTTTGGAATTTTAAACCTATCTGGATTTTTCAGGGTTACTTGATGATAAAATGTAATCGATTTGTATTTTTAGTTGAAAGCTGAATGGGATTTGTTTAAATTGCTTACCCGTGACGTACAAGGCATAAAAAGTATATACAGGGTTTTTCACGTAGAATTCCAAAAGCTTTTTTTAAGGAATTAGCAGGGATGTAGTAGGAAGGATTTACTCAGATATGCGGGGTTTCTTACTTAAACTTCAAACGTTGATTTCTCGTGATAAAATGGAAATTTACAAAATTGACGCTGTCATCAGTTGAGGCGTTGCGACCCCAAGAAAAAAATAAAACAAATGTAAAAAGTTTAAATTTAAAATCTAGGTCTTTTTCTAAGACTTCTTTGTTATTTGCACCAAATTAATTGCTTTCCTAATTTTTGAGGTATAGGGAGGTTTTTAGTAGAAAAATGATTTTTTTCCAACCAAGTATTAGTTTTGCGACATATATTTTTTAAATGATAAAAAATTTAATATTTTTAATTTACAATAAAATAAGATGTAAAAAATATATTATTTAAAAAAAATATGTTCTAAAGCAATTCATTGAAAAAAATCATTCTTCTATCAAACGGCAGGCTACATCCCAAAAAAGCAATACAGTAATTATTTTGGTGCAAATATCAATATCTTTAAAATAGACGTAGATTTGAAACTTGATCTTTTTGCATTTCTTTTGTTTTTTTCTTGGCGCCGTGACACTTAAACTAATGATCTCAATTTTCTTTTAGCTCAAGATAATTACATGTTACTGCATTAAATAATCCTTTTTACCAAAGTTTAATATTACCAAGAAATCAGCGTTTGAAGTTAAAGTGAAACACCCTGTATATCCCAGTACCTACTATGATAATTAAGTTGGTGCAAATAATATATTCCAATATGGCCAAACAAAATGGCGGTCTAGTGAAATGTTAAAAAAATTATTAAAAAACTGCTTATCCAATGTATCTCAAAACTTTGCACAAACATCAAGTATTATGTTGGAATCAACTGGTAAAATTTTGGTACGAATCCAAGATGGAGGAACAAATTGGCGGCTTATAAAATATTTAAAAACTAAGCCTGAAAAAAACTGATTTCAAATTGTGTGCCATAACTAATTGTGGTATTCAACTAGTGAAATTGTGGTACTAATTCAAGATGGCCGAACAAAATGGTGGCCACATAAAATGTTTGTAACCGTGAAAAAAGGTTTTACATATCTTCACGTTTTAGCGTCCCTAGATGCCAAAAAATATGTTTTATCCGTCTGTCAGCCTGTCTGTCTGACATTTTGCAGCAATAGCTTATTTTGGTAAAAATCCAATGTGGTGAAACAAAATGGCGGCCTAAAAAATATATTAAAAACTACTTATCAAAGTTATCTCAAATATATCCCTATCTTCATTTATTTTAGCGTCCTTAGATGCCAAAAGTTATGTTTTATCAATTCCGTCGATGTCTATCAGTTCGCCGCATAACTTAAAAACTGCTTATCAGATTGACTTCAAATTTTAGTCAAAAATTAAGGGTCATATGGACATGATCTGATAATATTTTGGTAAAAATCCAATTTAACAAAACAAAATACCGGCCTAATAAAATCTTTAAAAAAATCAGCCTAAACATACTATTTATTAAATTAACTTCAATTTTTGTGCAAGAATTAAATGTGATATAGAGATAAACTGGTAAAGTTGTGGTACGAATTTAAGATGGAGGTCAAATAAAGTTTTTAAAAAACCATGATAAAAAATTTTTGTTCAATTGACTTTAATTTTTGAAGACAAGAATTAAAAGTCAATTGTGGCATAGGTAGAAAGAAACTGGTAAAATATTGGTAGGAATATGATGGAACAAAATGGCGCCCAATAAAAATGTTTAAAAAGACAATATATTTAACACATATTAATTGACTATGAACTGGACTAAATTGGGTTACACTTCACTATTCCTAACAAATGAAAAAAAGTCATAACGAAGAAAGTTCCGGGTAAAGGAAATTTACTGATTTTTTTAAGTTGTTAGTAAGATAAATTTGTTATTAAAGTTTTCGGTTATTCCTTCAATTCTCGCAAAAGAATTTGCTTTACTCTATAATTCCATAATTATGATCATTAAATAAATATTTCTTAAAAGTTTTTTGCGTACGAAAATAATTATTAAAAATTCCGACTGCATTCAACGATTACAAAAATAATTATTTAAAAAATCGAACCGGGTCCAATTTGAGTGAATTTTAAATTCTGATTACGCCCAAACTTTTAAAGCACCCTGTATATATTTCAGCTAAAAATACTTATTTTCTGCATTAGTACCCGAAAGCAGTTTTGAAAATCCAAGGTTTGTACGCAGTAGCCATAATTCACATATACTTTTTTATGCCATGCACGCCACTGGCTATCTGATAAAAGTGAATTAAATAAATGCCATTTACTTTTCAACATATGAATCAAACAGAAAGCAAAGAAAATTAGTTAAAAGTGAAAAAGTAAGCCAAATTAGATTTTACCATAAAATAAGCCTAGGTAGCTTTAAAATTGCAAAAACGGTTAGAAATATGGCTCATAGCAATTCAGTTGCATATAAATCATGAATCATAAAACATTTCTCCATGACAGAGTCCCAAAAAATTTTTTTTACCGACTATTATTTTTCAGTGATTGCACTAGCTTTTTTCAGACCATTCAGTAGCAGAACACGTACCTGTATATTATTATTTCATTAAATGGCCTCTTCTTATCGATTATAAATAACTAGGTTTGATACCTTCATCCTTAAAGACCAGGGACGGAGCCATGGGAGGGGGATAGGTAATATGTAGGATGCCATTGTAACTGAGTTTTCATTTTTTTTTTAATTTAATTTAAAATGCTAAAAATATATTAGGTTTTAATGATTAATAAACCGTTTAAATATTACTAGTTGTTTTGATTTTAGCTCCCTTCTCTTCCATAGCTTCGCTTTAGATCCGTTACTGTAAAGACAATAGAGAAAATTGATAAAAACCCTACCATAAGACGCAATGCGTTATAGATAGAGAACATTCTCTTCTAACACATAAATGTGGAATTAATTTTATCGGATATCTTTAAATATAATATTCCATTTAAAAAATATAGTAAATAAATATTTTTTAACTTTCTAATGATTTTTAAAAGCGATTTTCTCGAAAAATACCTATATAATTTTTTTGTATATCCGATAGTTAAAACTCTAGCTCGGTGTCAAAATATAAATGAAAGCCCTGTAGATGATTTAGATTTATTGTTTACGCATGATAGCAGTAATGGACCATTCATCACAGTTATTAATTATTATTATAAAGGAACTGGAGAAAAAACTTCAATAACCCCAAGTTGATTAAAGAGCATATTATATCCAGCTCTCTCATGTTCTAGGATTACTATCATCCCACGGACATTATGTTAAGAAAAAATATGCTATAAAATCATCTGAAAAAAAAACAGGAGATTTTGTAGCTTCCAGGATTATGACATGTATGAAAATACAGAAATTAGAAGCCAATGTAGAGCACGGTCATTTTAACTTGTCTTTATTTTAATCTTAATATGACTCTTATTTTTTTAAGATTTTCAAATCTTGAGATGATCCAAAAAACAAATTATGCGGCTAGTTACCAGTTTTTTTGTTACATTCGATAAATATATGAAAGTTTCAAACATATTAAGACGTCTTTTCAGGAATTTTGAAATCAAATTATATGTTCATTGTATTTAAAGTGAACGTTTTAAAAGCGTTTCGAAGTGTGGGGGAATTCTGATTGTTTCTATTACCATTGGGAAGCCATATTGGGCCAAATTTGGCAATGGATTCTTTTGTATTATTTAAAAATTACACATTTCATTTAAATTATGGATAACAAAATAACAATGGCCTAGATAAATTTAGGATAATTCTATATTACAGTCGTTTCCGAAACAGAAGGAAAATAACAACTGGTAGGTATTTATTGTTTGTCAATTATAAATCTGAGCAATTATACAGGGTGTCCCATTTTCGTAGGTTTTACGGGGTTTCCAGCTTATGAGTAGAGATAGAGAGATGCGGTTTTCGCGACACCGTGCTACTTTTCGATGAAACTAAAGAGGCCGCAAACAGATTTGCCCTAACCATTTTAATTTCCGTGCTACAGGGTGATTTTGAAAATTTGTCATTTTCGGACACCCCCTGTAACTCAGCTATCGTAAAATATATTTAAAATGTTTCAACTGGTATTTATAGATTTTTTCACGTATAATTCAGTGGCATACTCAGATTTTTGCTGAGAGTCATAGTTTTTGACATATTGGCATAACCTACTATTTTTTAAATGGGAGACCCTATATATTATTTTTTCATCTTATTCTTCGTGTCGAGAGCTTTTCAAAAACATACCATAAGTCATATTTATTTTCATAAATAACATGAAAAAATGCATTTTTCTTTAAACGGATTTATGGCATAGCAGATCAATCGAAATAAGAGAAGGTGGCTGTGGTAGCCATGGCAATGCCAACAAAAATATGATCAGGCAGCCATTACTGCTGTCATTTTTGGCATTATTGCGTTTAAATTTTTCTTGACGTCTATTATAATTATTGTTTTTAATATGGCTCAGAATCAAAAATTTGAATATTTTGAGAAATATGATATGAACGCGTGTTTTATATTGTCTAATGAAGATGCAGATCAGGCGGCAGAGCTTTATCTGAACAGGTTAGTTCTTTTTTATCTTCCTGCATTTTGACTTTATTGGTTCGCTTTATTTTATCTTAGATATCCCGAGAGAAGACAACCAGAAAAAAGAATTTTTCAAAAAATTAAAAATAATCTTTGCCAATATGGATCTTTTAACAAGCCTCGATCGCGAACTTACAATAAAGACAACGAAGAATCTGAGGTCAACGTTTTAGCCCTCGTTCAGATAGCTCCTGAAACATCTTGCAGGAAAATAGACGAAGAGGCGGGTGTACCGAAAACCAAAGTGCAAAAAATTTTGAAAAAGCACAAATCCAAACCCTATAAATACAAACTTGTGCATCATCTGCATCCTGGTGATGCAGAGCGCAGATTGGAGTTCTGCAATTGGTTTATAAATATGAAGGCAGAAGATATCGATTTTGAAAAAAAGATTATTTGGTCAGACGAGGCACATTTTACTAGTTCAGGGATTTTAAATAGACACAACACGCGATTTTGGAGTCAAGAAAACAACCATGTTATTTTTCCTAGGGAGCGTCAGGGCAGATTTGGATTCAATATCTCCTGTTTTATTTTCAACCGAAAAATAGTTTACCAAATATATGAAGGAAATCTGAATTCGATTGGTTACGTGCGAATCCTAGAAGACGCATTAGGAATTTTGGATGATGTTCCCTTGGCTCAACTAAATAGGATTTATTTCCAGCAAGACGGAGCTCCAGCCCACAATGCCAGAATAAGTCAAAACTGGCTTAACGACCATTTTCCTGGAAGATGGATAGGAACACACGGACTTGTTCGATGGCCACCACGATCCCCTGACCTCTCAGTTTTAGATTTCTTTTTGTGGGGTTATTTAGAAAACAAGGTTTATGTAAGGCGATACGAAAACTTAGAACAACTAAGAATGGCCACCGAAAACGCTTTTGCAGAGTTACAAAGACAGTCATTTACAATAGAAAATGCATTAAAAAGAATTTTTAAAGTTTGTCACACTTGTAGGACACATAATGGTCTACAATTTGAACAATATTTGTAGTTTTAATGAAATTATAATTATTACCTTTTACCTACTTCCTAATTTTTTCTGATGCTGTTACTTTGTTATTTCGTTAATAAATATTTGTTAACTTTTTCCATGGCTCCACAGCCACCTTCTCTTATTTCGATTGATCTGCTATGCCATAAATCCGTTTAAAGAAAAATGCATTTTTTCATGTTATTTATGAAAATAAATATGACTTATGGTATATTTTTGAAAAGCTCTCGACACGAAGAATAAGATGAAAAAATAATATATAGGGTGTCCCATTTAAAAAATAGTAGGTTATGCCAATATGTCAAAAACTATGACTCTCAGCAAAAATCTGAGTACGCCACTGAATTCTACGTGAAAAAATCTATAAATACCAGTTGAAACATTTTAAATATATTTTACGATAGCTGAGTTACGGGGGGTGTCCGAAAATGACAAATTTTCAAAATCACCCTGTAGCACGGAAACTAAAATGGTTAGGGCAAATCTGTTTGCGGCCTCTTTAGTTTCATCGAAAAGTAGCACGGTGTCGCGAAAACCGCATCTCTCTATCTCTACTCATAAGCTGGAAACCCCGTAAAACCTACGAAAATGGGACACCCTGTACAGTCGATAAATTAAAAAAAAATACCCAGAATCAAAAGAATTTGCATTCTCATTTTAGAA
The DNA here is from genome assembly GCA_030620095.1 of Kuschelorhynchus macadamiae. Lineage (NCBI taxonomy): Eukaryota > Metazoa > Arthropoda > Insecta > Coleoptera > Curculionidae > Kuschelorhynchus > Kuschelorhynchus macadamiae. Next base: position 1,434,608 of record JAUTXW010005511.1, read on the forward strand.
TGTCTGTTTCGAAAAAAGCAGTTGAAAAGTAAAAATTATTTTTTTTTCTGCAAATTTGTTCAATCAATTTACAACCAAACCTAAAACTGCTAACTTGTTATTATAAGGTATAGATTACGAAGGTTAGGTTAGGTAGCACTAGAAGAAAATACAAAACAAACATGTTTATTTTTATGCTTGTAAACGTCTATGATAGAGCATTTGAACACGTTTTGAAATCAAAAGATTTTCGTCGCGAAAAGACGTCTCTAATGTAATTTATATTTTTTTAAAATGAGACGCCATGTAAATTTTATGTTTAATAGATATGTCTGCTTTTCCTTAGTCTAAATTTACTAGGAAAATGAAAAAAAAAAGCTGCCTGCCGTTTATAAAAATATGATTTTATATTTTTCTTTCAAGTAAACTATCTTCATATAAGAAACGAAAAATGCGAAAAAATCTAAAGATACTTACAAAGAAAAACTAAATGTAAAACTGACACAAAATTAATTAAATGGTTTTAGTCCGTTTTAGGGCTATGCTGATTATTTACTTACTCATATTGAAAAATGTTGATGAATGGCAAGTTCCAATGCATTCCGTGAAGTCTCGTATGGGATGTTTATTAACACATCTTCCATTTTCATGCCGAGTGACCTCAATCATTCCTAATGTTTTATCCAGCTGAATTGGTTGTGGGCTACATAGTGCTAAAATATTTAAAGTCATAGAGTTATTTTATGTCGAATTTGTTCTGTCGTACATTTTTATAGTTTTTTTTACGCTGAAATTGGTTATACATTGGTCTAATTCCTTTCAAAATCTATTATAGATTAACACAATATATATATATATATATATATATATATATATATATATATATATATATATATATATATATATATATATATATATATATATATATATATATATATATATATATATATATATATATATATATATATATATATATATATATATATATATATATATATATATATATATATATATTATAGACCCATTTCAATTCTTTGTAACATTTCTAAGCTTTTTGCAATTTGTATATATAAACAGATCTTCAGTCAGGTCAGGTCTATAATCTCTCCTGATCAGCATGGATTCATGGACAAAAGATCGTGTGACACGAATCTGACTTGTTTGTCTCAATATATTTGCTCTTCACTTGATAACACTGGTCAAGTTGATGTTGCTTATATGGACTTCCAGAAGGCTTTCGATCAGATAGACCATGGTGTTCTATTGTTAAAGTTGGACCTTATGGGCTTCTCATCGGGTTTAATTTCGCTTTTAAAGTCTTACTTGACCGAGCGGTAGCAGTATGTAAAGATCGAGGGCTTTAGATCTTCTAAATATTTTGTATCGTCCGGAGTTCCTCAAGGCTCTAACTTGGGGCTCTTGCTTTTCTTGCTTTTCATCAATGACCTAGGACACAAACTAAATGGTTCAAAACTGTTCTTTGCTGATGACTTGAAGGTATTTTCTAGTATTGATTCTTTGGAGGACTGTCAATTCTTGCAGAGCGAGTTGAACATTATAAATACGTGGTGTGATATTAATAAACTAAATCTCAATATCTCTAAATGTTTTGTTGTTTCATATACTCGCAGGAAAACTTACATACATTATGATTATGAGATTAAATCTAGCACTCTTTCTCGTTGCAGCGAAATAAAAGATCTCGGTATTACCTTTGATCGGGCATTTACTTTTGGCACTCACATAATGAATATTGTTAGATCCGCCTCAAAAGCTTTAGGCTTCATACTCAGGAACTGTAAAGACTTTAGAAATAATGCTACTCTTATATTATTGTTTAACTCTTTCGTTAGGTCAAAATTAGAATATGGTGCAATGGTGTGGCATCCCATTTATCAATGTGATATGCGTATATTAGAATCTGTACAGCGTAGGTTTATTAAGTATCTAGCAATGAAGGAAGATGGTGTTTATCCAACTAGAGGAACTAGTCAGAGTGTATTACTGGAGCGCTTTAATATGATGCCTTTAGAGATCCGCAGAAAGAGAATCGCTCTTTCGTTCTTATACAAATTATTAAACAGTGAAATTGACTGTACACATTTATTAAATCAGATAAAATTCTTAATGTTCGTAATACCCGTATATTTTATTGTAATCGTCCCAATACAAGCATGCTGACTAGAGCCCCAATATATTATATGTGTCATACATTTAATGAACTGTGTGGTGACAATGTCGATTTATTTTTTGACTCTTTAGGTGTTATCACGAGGCGGGTTACCTGATATTATTTTTTGTTTGCGGTTCTATTAAGATTGTATAAGATTTTATTTCTATTTTTTTTTCTTTTTTTCTTTGTTCACTAGGATGTTTGTGCTTTTCTGTAGCTCTTATAGAATATTAGTTTATACTTTATATCATATAATTTTGTTACATAAATATATATATTTTTTATTTCCTGTAAGTGGGTGACTGTTGGAAATAACGACTATTTATTTATTTATATATATATATATATATATATATATATATATATATATATATATATATATATATATATATATATATATATATATATATATATATATATATATATATATATATATATATATATATATATATATATATATATATATATATATATATATATATATATATATATATATATATATATATATATATATATATATATATATATATATATATATATATATATATATATATATATATATATATATATATATATATATATATATATATATATATATATATATATATATATATATATATATATATATATATATATATATATATATATATATATATATATATATATATATATATATATATATATATATATACATATATATATATACAGGGTCCTGCAGCTCACCTCCCGTCTCTTATTATACCTTTTATACCATTTATTTTAGAAAAAATATTTAAAAGCCACTATATGCTGTTGATTAGAGAGAACATTTTAAAAATATTCTTGATTATACAGGGTGTTACAAAAAATAGTGGCGCATAAAAGTTGAATTTTTTAAAATGGTACACCCTATATTTTTTTACATTTTTGGAACACTCTTTGCCTAGTCTACAGACTCCTAGAATATTATCTCTCTTATTTTAATAGGTTCGGAGAAAAAAGGTAAAATCGAAGAAAAAAAAATATAGTCTACATTTAAAATATTTATAAAAATTAGATAAAACATCTTAAAAGCTAAGGTAACCTAGTAGCTTACTGCAAAAGGTTTATAGTTATTCTGCTACGAGTATTGTAAGTCTTACTTATACAGGGTGACCCAAATTCCATGTCAAACGTTTTTCTCCATTTTTTCAAATGGAACACCCTATATATTTTTTTTCTGTCAGGTACAGAATTAACAGATCAACATTTTTTATTATTACACTTATCTCAAAATTCCTGAAGGTTTTTGAAATATTCTTAAAAAACTAATGTTGTACTTTGTTTTTCAGTACGATAATTGAATAAACTCACTAGTAATGTGAAAAAATGGAACACCCTATATATATTTTTTTTCTGTCCGATACAGAATTAACAGATCAACATTTTTTATTATTACACTTATCTCAAAATTCCTGAAGGTTTTTGAAATATTCTTAAAAAACTAATGTTGTACTTTGTTTTTCAGTACGATAATTGAATAACCTCACTAGTAATGTTCATACCTTCGCGATTTTAAATATTAGATAGGTCAGCGTAGTTCTAGCTATGGGGAAAAACCTAAAATCCTAACATTTTTTCTAATTACGTTTGCTGCATAAAATTTAAATTACTGCCAAGAGTTAAGGCTCGACTTAAGGTGTAACAGCTTTATTTAACATTATTAACAAATATCTAATTATTGCTAAAATTAATTTTTACTTAGAGCATATGTTCGATATGTCTTCCATTCTCTTCGAGGCATAAACGAAGACGGGTATGAAGAGATCTTCCTACTATTCTTAATACTTCGGGCGTAATACTTTGAAATGCGGTTCTAATCCGTTGCTGCATATTTTCGGGAGTTGTTGGAGGTTTGTTGTAAACAATTTCCTTAACGTAGCCCCATAGAAAAAAATCTAATTTCGTTAGATCAGGCGACCGGGGCGGCCACGCACTTGCTCCCTGTCTTCCAATCCATCGATCTGGAAAATTATTATTTAAATGATCCCTAACTGGCAACGAAAAATGTGCTGGAGCACCATCTTGTTGCAACCACATTGTATTTCTCAGATTAACCGGCAAATTTGGCAAGTGATTTTCTAGGAAGTCGAGATACATGGCTCCAGTTAAATGTCCATTAAAAAAATGGGGACCAATAACATGTTCACCAATAATTCCCCCCCACACATTAACTGACCATCTGTGTTGTAGATCAAGCTGCCTAAAAATTCTTGGATTATGGTCGGCGTAGTAATGGTAGTTATGACGATTTACAAATCCATTCTTATGAAATGTGGCCTCATCAGAGAATAAAACTTTATCAAAAAAATCAAAGCTTAACCTAATTTTAGCTTGTGCCCAATTACAAAAGTCAACACGTTTCTCAAAATCTGCTGGAAGGAGTTCTTGATGCAACTGAATATGATATGCATGAAATTTATGGCTCTTTAAAATTCGCTGAACAGTTCTTTCGCTTACTCCTACGGCATCCCCGACTGCTTTTTGGCTAACAGAAGGATTTTCCGTGACAGCTAATAGCACAGCTAATTCATTTTCTTCCGTTCGAACGGGCCTATTTCTAACTGGTCTTGTATAATTTACATTTCCCGTTGCCATAAATATCTCTAATAAGTTCGTCATGCTCCTTCTGTCTGGGTGCCTTCGTTCTGGATAATTTTGCGCATAAATCCTACTGGCCAAAAAGGCATTTCTATGCGATTCTCCTAACACAAAAACCATATCAACCAGTTCTTCGCGGGTGTACTCCATGACGATAGAACGTTCAAATAAAACTTCTAAACAGTGACGCAAACAAACGAAAAATGAACTACGTAGAAGGTAAAGACCACTATATGAAAAATCCGATAATTATTTCAATTTGTAAAACTTAAAAAACGAATAAGTAAATTGCCGATATGTTTTAGTTGTTTGACAGTTTCTAGACAATTTGTTTTTCATGGCCTACTTAAATTCTAGTTAATAATTTGGGCAACACTTGTCAATAATATTAAATAAAGGTTAAGGCCGTTTTACATGCTGCAAGTTTCTTGCAGCAAGGGGTTGCACCTGCAAGATATTGCGCGCAATTTGTCTTGCAGACTGTAAAGCGGCAGTTGTATTTCAATTGCAAGTGTCAGCGAATGCCTTTGTGCAAGTCTCTTGCAACTTGTAGGAAGACCTGCAGCATGTAAAACGTCTTTACGGCTTAACTCTTGGCAGTAATTCAAATTTTATGCGGTAAACGTAATTACAAAAAATGTTGGGATTTTAGGTTTTTTCCTATAGCTATAACTACGCTGACCTATTTATTATTCAAAATCGCGAAGGTGCTTACTTATGAACATTACTAGTGAGGTTATTCAATTACCGTACTGAAAAACAAAGTACAACATTAGTTTTTTAAGAATATTTCAAAAACCTTCAGGAATTTTGAGATAAGTGTAATAATAAAAAATGTTGATCTGTTAATTCTGTATCGGACAGAAAAAAAATATATTTAGGGTGTTCCATTTTTCCACATTACTATTGAGTTTATTCAATTATCGTACTGAAAAACAAAGTACAACATTAGTTTTTTAAGAATATTTCAAAAACCTTCAGGAATTTTGAGATAAGTGTAATAATGAAAAATGTTGATCTGTTAATTCTGTACCGGACAGAAAAAATATATATAGGGTGTTCCATTTGAAAAAATGGAGAAAAATTATTTTTTATTTTGCAACGTTTGACATGGAATTTGGGTCACCCTGTATAAGTAAGACTTATAATACTCATAGCAGAATAACTATAAACCTTTTGCAGTAAGCTACTAGGTTACCTTAGCTTTTAAGATGTTTTATCTAATTTTTATAAATATTTTAAATGTAGACTATAATTTTTTTTTCTTCGATTTTACCTTTTTTCTCCGAAACTATTAAAAAAAGAGAGATACTATTCTAGGAGTCTGTAGACTAGGTAAAGAGTGTTTCAAAAATGTAAAAAAATATAGGGTGTTCCATTTAAAAAAATACAACTCTTATGCGCCACTATTTTTTGTAACACCCTGTATAATCAAGAATATTTTTAAAATGTGCTCTCTAATCAACAGCATATAGTGGCTTTTAAATATTTTTTCTAAAATAAATGGTTAAGGTATAATAAAAGACGGGAGATGAGCTGCAGGACCCTGTATATATATATATATATATATATATATATATATATATATATATATATATATATATATATATATATATATATATATATATATATATATATATATATATATATATATATATATATATATATATATATATATATATATATATATATATATATATATATATATATATATATATATATATATATATGTATATATAAGTAGCTACTCTGGTGAAATCATGAGAATTCTTGTCAAAAACGAAAGAGCATTGTGTGTCGTGTCGATCAGTTTTTAGACTGACGAAAGCTACATTCTAGATGTTTTGCTAAAACACCACGTGACTTAAAGCAGTGCGTATAGCAATGAAAGAGGTAAGTGGTAATATTATTGATTACACTATCAGTATACGTAGGAAAGGTTACATTTAATAACTCTACCAGTCAAACGGTTGTAGATATCACTGCAGGCTGGTTGCGAGTATCTAACTCAGTGCTGAACTGCTCTATTTTTGACCTGCCACTTTATCAGAAATGGATCAATTTTAATATTTATCTTTATCAGACCTCCTAAAAACTATTTTGGGATCTGCGGGATACTTGGCTAAGTACCATTGTTATCTTCGGAAAAAAACTAAAAGAAAATTTAGTTCAAGAATACCTTCTTTTATGAAAGCCACAAAATAATGGTTTAAAAATAAAACCTTTTCTGATTAAACCTAAAAATAAAGTAAAAACTCACATTTGCAAAAATGAGATATCTGGTAAAAAAAGAACGTTTGATATCACTTTTTTTATTTAAAAAGAAAGAACTGCGGCTTTCGGTAATCTATTGTTAAAAATATTTTGAAGTCTACTAACAAATGTCATTATTAGATACAGTAACACTCGGTACGTACTCATTTGTTCAACAGTAACATTGCAATATTTGCAACACCCTTTAGAGTAAATATTATCCATAGGACAATCGTCTATTGATGGACACGCTTCATGGTTGCTTGATACTAGCAGCTGTCCACCTAAAACAAAATAAACCTAAATTAATATAAGAGCGTATTCCGGATTTTTCGTTACAAAAAAGTTTACTTAATACTATAAAAAAGTACATGTTTTAAAATCCAATATGCAGCGTGGTTTACGTATTAAATGACACGATCTAATGATTTAGGCGATATTTATTTTTAATATTTATTATATTATACAAGTAGCCCGTTTTTACAACATTGTTTACAATGCTCTTAAATATTAAATACTTAAATAAGTTAAACTTACATGAGAACGTTTTAAATTTACATTAAGAAATGTTTTTAAAAGTAAACAAACTGATAATGTGATATTATTTAATATAGTTATACTTGAACTGTCACCACCAAAAAACAATGTCAGAGACTGTTTGAAATTTTTCTGGATTTGTGTTCAATTTTGACTTGTAAAGTCTCCACGTGTGATAATATTGTTAGTAGAAACCCCTTTGACGTACATAAAAATTTCTAATATAACTAAAGTGCCATCCATTCCTTATAAAGTTGTAAAAATGATTTTAATCATACTCATAAAGCTTGCAGCCCTCTTTGAATATATATTCCCATGGAGGCACGATATTGTAACTTAAAAATTAAACTTAGCCACTACGACACTAAGAATAAATATCAGGTCTTATGTAATGACTTCTTTAATATAAATTTTAAATGTTAGCATTTCTTTGAACATTTTTAAAACTTCGAAAATATTCGTTTATTCTTATCGGTAAATTGAATTGCCACAGTAGTATATTTGAAGTTGGGGTATTTTGAAAAAAAAAAGTCACAATTAAACGTGTACTTTTTTACTGCGGCTGTGTTGTTCCTAATTATGGACTTAGCATTACTTTTAAAAATCAAAACAGTGACTAAAAGATGCCGATTTAACATATTCCATTCATGTCGAAACAACGGTCTTACACTACGCTATTTTAGATAACTCTTAGGTTAATAATTTGACTCTTAACTTCTTAAAAATTATATGTAGTATATTTATTTATGTATTCGCCACAACAATGACCAGAACTTATCTGTTTTAACTTATAAACCAATATGCATGCTTACCTAAATTATCACAAGAATAAGTTACACACCCATCTTCTGATTTCCATGTTTCTTCGGGTTTTTTCAGTTCATCATTCACAATACAGGCAGTTTGGACACATTCTCCACAGCACTGGATATCCGATTCTTTATATTCCCAACCCTAAATTATAGTTTAAACGTTAACACAGTTAACTACTTCATCACACTTAATGATCAGTCTTAATATCCTCACTTAATCATATATATATATATATATATATATATATATATATATATATATATATATATATATGTATATATATATATATATATATATATATATATATATATATATATATATATATATATATATATATATATATATATATATATATATATATATATATATATATATATATATATATATATATATATACCGCTAGACCCGAAATAAAACCTCTTTGTAATTTCGGTACGGTCGAAAATACTTAACTTTTGCTATATAGTTAACCTTTGTGGTACTTAGCGCAATAATTTCTTGTTTATTGCGGAGCAGTTTATGTGTAATTTGTATATATCATTGCATATCCTATATACTCTACTTGATTTAGCTACACACCAACCTACTAAATGCGTCCCAGGAGGCGAATAGGAAGAACGCAATGATGTTCTTCCAGGCGCCATGGTACGAAATTTCATAATTGTTTGTGCTATTCGTGGTAACCCGTGTCGTGGGTTAATGGAATCCTGGCAGTCAAACAAGCCGCAACACACTTTTTTAATCCGAAGTTTGACTAGATTGGCGACCAGTTGGGAATTTTACATTTATTTTGTTACCCTTCCTTTGGAATTTTGTGGTTTACACCCATTTGCACTACCTCAACCCTGAAGGATTATACATAACTGTTGACAGAGATTATCGAACTATACTGCTTCGGCAAAGTTGAGAGAGTTCTGTGCAACAGAATGCAGGGAACACTATGAATAATAATAAAAAAAACTGCGGATATCCCTACCTAAATTAACCGCAGGCAGACAGTGATGATCTTTTTTACTAGAAAAAGAAAACTAGTTCCAATACGGGCAAACACCAGACTATTAGCATCTGAGGTAAAATATGTGTAGTCCATGATACTAAGTTAACTTGAGATTTTCGTTTAGGATAAGGACTAAAAAAGCATATATCTCATAAGAGCAGAGCTGTAGGACTAATGAAAAGACATTATACAAGACTGGTCAGTCAATCTTTCTATTTTTCCTTGGAATATGAACTTGCGATTTGCAACTAAATAGACATAAAAGTGGGAAGGATTTGCGTTAAAAAGCTGGCTAAAAAGAGTGATTAGTTGTTTATAGAAGGACGTAGTAATCAGTCGTAAGTAACTGCTCTGCTATCTGTAATTAGAGTAAATGGCTCCATTTATAGAAGTTTTTTAAATATAGACTAAATATTTTCCAGACTCAAAGAACTGCAAGGCTTTCCTATGTTCACTGCCATAAGCTGTCGAATATTAAGGGCTTGAAATCAAAAACAGGAGATACAGTTCAAACTTAAGTCATATATATGTACAAAGAAAATATTTTTACCTTTGAGCAATTTTTCTTGCAACTTTCCACAGATTCCTGTTTGATTAGTTCTTTTTTATTTGGCTTTTTAACGCATGTTACCGTTTTACATTTATCACCATCGGGAGAAGGCCATATTTCACCAATCTACAAATCACATTTCGTTATACCACGATATTAATCTAAATATTTGAGATGAATGTAAAAATTACCTACATATTGTTTATTATCTTATTCCTTATTTTAGACTTAAACATTAAACAAATTATAACCTATCTATCACACAAGGACTTTTTTTACACTCGCCTATATTACGCCATATTGATCAGTTTTATAGCGTTCAAACTAACTTTGCTTTAATTTTCATGTACTACAAGCAGTTTCAAAAAACATTTTGACTGTCAATTTATCACTGACTGTTAAACTAACAAACAGAAAATATACTTTTGTTTTATATTCATTTTTGTGGGAAACAGTAATTGTGTATTCTATATTAATAGATGAAAACTTTTTTAATGTATTTTTGCTAGATATAAAATTCATTAAATTTCAAATCTCAGATAAATTTTATTATTTAGATTAGTAACTTAGTTTAATACCTTTTGGACTTTTTCTCCTACTTTACATGCTACTGGCTTTTGTTCCTTACAACATTTGCCTCCTACTGGATAGGATTCATAGACAAAATCTTTAAGGTCCTCGGCAGAAATTGTTGGACAATTTACTTTCACTGCTTCGACTTGCAACTAAAATAAATCACAAACATAAATTATTATTTTTTATATCCTTGCAAACGTAATATCACTACAAAAACGCTATTAATGTTCTAGTTATAAATATTCTCTTATACAAAAGTTTAAGGTTTAGTTTAAAAAGTGATATTATATATAAAGTGAGTTCCCAAAAATATCAGGTCTAAGCCCTGTCAGATTTAAATTTCGTCTACTAGTGGATTTAGCCCATCTATACAGAAAAATGTGGAATATAACTAGTTTTTTTTTGGAGAACCTGAATTTGTAGTTTAGCTACTTTTGGAAATTCACATCACTCTTCGACATACGTCGCAGTATAATTTCCAAGATGGCAACATTTAGCGCTTTATTAGTTAAAATCTTTTACATATCATCTATTACATTTAGCGTTTTCGTAGTTAGGTATTTAATATTGTATCTCCAGCAAACAGTGCAGTGACCATATATTAAAAGTGAGTTTTAAAGGAATCCTTCAAGCAAGAAAATTTGTAACCCGGAAGGAGTAGCCCATGTGTGAGTTGCTTTTTTTTTACCTAAATAAAATCTGTCTAATCCAAATTTGTCACCCATTCAAATCGGGCTTGACCCATCTTTATGACTCAAATAAATATATTGACTCAACTATTGACATTTCTAAACGAAAAAAATATTTATGTAAGTTAACTAATTAGTCCACTTGAAATTCCCCATAACCCAACAATAGCCAAATCGATTCTCACTCAACTCCCGGAGATGTCATTTTTCTGTACACCTCGACGGAGTAATATTTACAACACGATAATTTTAAATTAACAAAAAGTCCATAATAAATCACACTGTTACCATTAATACCCATTCGACCATTAAACATAATAGAATGCCCATTACCGAAAGAGTTTGCCGCCCACTGGAATGCTAGTCGCCATTGGGACTACCTCTGCTGTTATTATCTTTATCCATCGTTAAAAGGATGATGGGAATCAGTTTGGAAATAATGAGATTTCCTAATTTTAAAGCTTGGATAGGTTGATTCATTACAGAATGAAGGTGGAAGTTTATGTATGGACCTTGGGATACCGTATGTTTTAAAATCAGTACCCGAATAGGCCATCGATATTTATATCAAATAAAAACGCTCCACAGATGATTTATTGTATTATTTTATTTTTAAAAATTATTTTGATCGTTTCAGAGGCATATAGAAGGTCTTTATATTTAATTACATTACATCATATTAAATAAAACACATATATAACTGAAGTCCTTATAAATATATATTTATTGTAAATATTTCTACTTTAACACGTTTTGATATATTTTTTTTATATTTTATATATCATATAATAATAAAATCTGGAGTTAATTCTACACCTAAGAAAATTAATATTTTTGAGTACATTGTTTAGTTTCCTAGTCTTATTTATTTTATACCTAGTATACTTTTTACTAATATCCTTTATACACTTTCAGAATCCGCAATATCTTTTTAGAGACCACCTATAGTTCTAAAAATTGACTTGTTTGAATAACAAGCTTTAAACACGTGAATCTCTGCTGCCTTTGATTATATTAGACTGCGTTAAAACTCAACTTGGTAAAAAGATGGTGCAGAAATAGACGGGAAACGGTACAACCACTTGATGGATACAACCATCTGAGGATTTTATGGGCAAGTATGGAGGTAAAGCAACTGAATATATGATAAATACTGCTGATTGTAGTTTGAATAACACGCTTTAAACCCATGGATCTCTATACTTTCGAACATTAGACTGAAGTAAAAATAAACCTGGTAAAAAATATCGAGCAGGAGTAGGCGAGAAACAGTACAACATGATGAACTGCAGTTATCAGGGGATTTTATATGCAAGTATAAAGATAAAGCAGCTGAAGATATGATAAATGCTGCAGATTGTAAAGTGAATAACACGCTTTAAACCCATGGATCTATGTTACTTTCCAACATAAGACTGGTAAAAATAAACGTGGTAAAAAAGATGGTACAGAAGTAGGCGCAATACAGTTATCGGATTTTATATGCGAGTATAGAGATAAAGCAGCTGAGTATATAATAAATACTGCTAGTTGTAAGTTGAATAATATGCCTTAAACTCATAGATCCCTGTTAATTTCGAACAAAACTTATTTCAAACAATTTATACCTCTCAATAGTTGTCCTTCTCTTCTCAAAATTGTTTTTTCTCTACACTTGTCTGTTTTCTTTTCTATTTTAAACCATTTTTACCCCACAACTAATTGTTTTATATTTCTTAAAACTGACTTCTCTCTGCGCTCAATTGTCTATATTCCTTATTTTTGAACAATTTTTTCACCTCACAACTAATTGTCTTATATTTCTTAAAACTAACTTCTCTCTACGCGCAACTGCTTATGCTTCTCACAACCAGACTGTCTTACATATTTCGTAAACCAACTGCTCTCTACGCTCGATGGTTTGTTCCTCGCGACTATTTTGCCATATTTAGAAAGACAGATATTCCAGCTGCAAGCTAGATAGGCAGACAGAGGGCTGGATGGACACATTCATGGATGAATAGATAGAGAGACATTTTTGCTGTTATTGTAACATAAAGAAGTAACTACAACTCTCGATATTGAAGTAGAAACATCCCATCTGCATGGGAAAGGTGCTATGTTCTGCAGCGATAGTTGGAAATTATATAAGTAGTTACTAAGAGTGAAAGGTATTCAATCCATTCGCGCTAGATATATACATAATCTCCGGTGACTGAACTTAACGAATACAATTATATATAGCTAAACAAGCATCTTACCGAGAATAAACAGGTTTCTACTTGTTTTCAGCCGATGTATGCGTATGGGGTGTAGTTACTTAAGCAGAGAGAGATAAGTATTTGATAATATAAATAGTGTGGAGATTTCCCTAATTCTCATTCCTTGCGACGAAGTAGTCTGTCGGTTATTCTGTCTTAGAAAGCTTATCCCTGTAAACTCCTAGATAGTATTAAATCTAAATGAATGTCCAAATAAATATTTTGTATTCACTGAAAAATCAAGATATGATATATTATAACTTAGTGATATAGACATTAATTCAGAGCATCAAGGATGCGATTTTGCACTTATCATTTCGTTAGTTAACGAATCGCTCACGTGATTTAGCGAAACATCTGACAAAGGTTGGAAGTAGCATCCATTTCTTAAATGGAAAATTGCATGTATTTTTTGACGTCAAGTAGGCCAGTTTTTCATTACGATTTGACAATTACTGTTAACCTTAAAATTATTTTGTTGAAGTTAAGCAAAACACAACACATTTGTTTGGCCTATATACTTTATTATTCTGGAAATAATTAAAAGGTGATGAAGAGTTAAAAATCTGAAGCTACTAAGGTCTGCCTGGAGATCCTTAATACTTGTGTTTATTATACTTCTAAAGGAAGATATAGCAGCATATCAATTGGTGATGGTGAATAATATTGTACCTATAAATAAGTGGTGATTTCAAGAGACCTAAATTTGACATTAATTAATCGCTACATGTGAGTGCAGTGAAAAAAGTGAACATTTTAGTGGATATTATATTGTGCTTTTCCAGAAGAGATTTTAATGTTATTATACCTTATTATAAAGGCGTAATATAATATTTTTGCACTTGTATTTCCAGATATTTTGGAGACATTAGAGAATATGATATTCTTAAAGACACTGTCAGGTATTTCGAGGTAGGAAATAACTATTTTAAGATACATAACATCTTTTTAAATAAATAGGACACTAAGCAAACATTTGTTAAAGAATCAACATTAAACTAAAATCTAATAATTTTAACAGACAATTGTTGAATACTTTAGTAAGCCATATTTTGAGATAGAGCTTAAGTTTTTTACTTTATTGTCTACAAATTCAATGTAATGTAGTGATAAATACATACATATCTTTATTACAGTGGACTAGTTTTAGACGTACTAGTCAAAATGTTATATTTATTCTGAATTAAATATTTTTTCAAAATGAAACTTCCAACTTTAATTTCTAATACATTTGTTTTCTATATTAATCTAATGAATTGGTAATAAGAATATGTTTTTTATTTTTCCAAATGTATTGTTTATTTTAAGACGATTTTTAATAAAATGGTAATATGGTCTTAATAAAATGTTACACAGTCATTCTGTGTTAAAATTATTAAAATACATAATAGGATTTATTAAATCATTAGAAAAATAAACAAATAGAAGTTAATACTTTTACCATTTAATTATAAAGTTTAAAATAAATAAAAGTCCTTATTGAAGAAGGGCAACCACCAGCATTTAGATCAATTTAAAAGAGTAAAAAATGAAAAATTAACCCTTTAACATTTTTGCAGAACTTTGCATTTTAGGGTGCTTGGGCCCCATGTTTTTCCACTTCTGTCAGCCTGTCTGTACGCAACATAGCTTAAAAACTACTTATCCAGTTGAATTTAAGTTTTCGACGGAATGGAAACATTTTGGTATGTAGAATATGGCGAAACAAAATGGCGGCCTAATGAAATAAAACTCAAGTGAGAAACAGAGACAGACTGGTAAAATTTTAGTTCGAATCTTGTATGACAAAAGTAAATGACGGCCTAATAAATTATTTGAATATGCAGACAATCTGTACGAGGGAAATTGATGGCCATCTAAAGTAGCCCCTCTCTAATATTTTTATTATTTCTCGTACTAAAAAATATTACACACAGTGTAATTTTTTACATGGAATGCTCTGTATAAAGAAGCCATTTTAAGAAATACTTGTAACTGATACGAAATTTATATATTCAAAAATAATATGGCCATTTGCAGGAAGGTATTCATTTTAGTTTTTTAAATATCATAGGTGGGTATATCAGAAAATTTGGCATGAAGTTTTTTGGAAAGATATTTTTTAGCTTTTCATAGGTATAAAAAATAGACAGGGTATTCATTTAATAAAAATAGATATTTTGTCACTCTCTATATATTTCAAAGATACTGATAATTACCATATGATTGGGAAGAAGAAAATTTACTTTGCATTTTTTTCATTGCAATAAAAATAATAAAATTACTGCACGGTTGATCCTATACCTAATAGAGTAATTTTATCGTCTAAAAACTAAAAATTGACGTTTGGAGAGTTTACATAACTACCAAAAGAAACAGTTGGAACTGAAAAATAAATATTTCTACGTTCATACCTTAACTTTTGGGAATTTGTTTAAAGATTCATATATACCACCCATAACTAATTTCATAATGGTATCAATCTCTAACTTTCTATATCCCTGTAAATCTGTATCTATTAAACGCCTAAGTATAATTATTTTTTTAGATTTAAGTATAGTCATAAATCTTTAAGATATAAATGAAATAATTTGCCATTTTGATTATTATGAAATTGACTGGAACTTCTTTAATTTTTTTTGTGTTGCAATATTTTATAGTGAAAATCAATTCTATATTTGTCACTAAATAAAAAAATATTACAATTGGACATGTTTTTATTGTTCAAGTTGTTACAAGCTGAAATTAGTTTCCATTTCTGCTGATTTCTGGTGACACTGGTACACACCATTTTCTTTTACAAAGGGTCCAAAGGACTCACACTGTGACTTAAAATACCTAAAAAGAAGAAAAAATATTGTAAAAAAATTGCTTTTCGAAAAATCAGCTGTAAATATGCTATTAAAAAAACTTCGTTATTGATAAAATAGGTATATTTCCAATTTTCGTTAAAAATTAAAAGCAATACTTAAGAAGCATATTCCCCTTAATAAAATATGAAGAATATCCATATAAATATGGCTTTTTAAACTTGTGTTTGTAACCAACAGCATGTATAGTATTTCCACCCAATTTTTTTTATTCAATATAACCATAACCCCTACATTAATTAATTAATTTTAGGTACTGATGTCCAAATTTGTAGACAAAATTCAAGTTTACTAATTTTCAAAAAGAATTTATATATTGAGTTGTGGTTTTCGATAATGCCTAGCACTATATGTTGGATTTATCGCTTCGAAAATGCCAAAGGCTACAAGAAATCTGTTACACAGAGTATTATCTAAGCCCTTGTCATTTTCACAAAATGTTTATACACACACAATGACTATTACAAAACGAAATATTATATTGTTCTTTTCTACCCAGGATAATTCACACCCGAATACCAAAAAACTTTTTTTATATAAAGGGTGTTTTCACCAAAATGTAAATTTTTCTGTCTGGATGTGTTGTTTTTCTCAGCTCCCGTATGCATCAAACAATTGTTTCTTACCCCATTCTATTGTGAACTTTTACTTTAAACTAACTTTCATGATCCATCAGATCAAAAGGTCATTTAAGAGTTTAAAAATTAATTAAATTAAATTAATTAAAACTTATTAAATAATGGTAAAAAGGTCTGTTATTTAAATTTACATAGATATTAATGAATTCTAATGATGAGTTTGAAGTTAGTTCAAAGTAAAAAATATGCAAAACAGTTTTTTATAAGTATAATGTTTTTATTTATATTTTGACATCTAGATACAGCTTTAACTATAGAAAACAAAAACACAATAATAGTAGGATTTTTTCACTATTATCTTCTAAGAATACAAAATATTACTGAATAGAAGAAATTACATAACCTATATTTTTTTTAGCTGGCCCCATTTAGTGCAACATTAAATGAATCTGAAGTTAGCAATTATATCCGGTTTGGTACCTTTATTTTTAAAGATTATCCAAAAAATTGATAAAAGCCATTTCATAAGAGGCAAAGATATTAGTCCTCTCTCGCTCTCTGAACTCATATATTTATAATCGGTATGAAAAGACTAATTTAATTAGATAATAATAATCAAGGTGTCACATTTAAAAAATCCATGTTATGTAGTTTTTTCTACTTTTCAATAATTTTTTAGAAATATCTGATATTCTTAGACCATAATACAGGAATAATCCTACAAAATTTGAAATTAAAGTTTTTTTTTTTAATTTTCTGTAATTAAAGATGTAACTAGGTGTCAAAATATAAATGAAAGCCCTGTACAACAGTCGCATTTATAAATTTAGAGACATTACCTTTATTCATAACTGAGGTAAGAAATAATAGTATAAGGGATACAAAAGTTGAGAAAAAAAAAATGTTTAAAAAAAAATTTACAATTTCGTTGAAAACAACCTGTACAAAAAAAAACTAAAGAATTAAAAAAAAAACAAGGAAAACTTTTTTTATAAGTGTTTTACAAAACACTCTTTAAAACAACTTAGTGAAGACCTGCATTAACATCCTCTAGGCTATAAACTTAGTGCTAGACCGTAGGGGCGTCCCTAGACTCCAGTTACTGAGTGGGGGGGAAGGGGGAGGGGGACACTTGCCTCCCCTGGAAAATGTAAATATTGTATATTACATATACAAATTACATTTATATACCAAATGGACTATGCATGACCTTTTTTGTTTTTTTTTTTCATCAGTTATGGTTCTGCGGGCGCCCATGCAATATCCCAAAAAAAGACATCGCCTCCCCTATGTTACGCGCCTGCTAGACAGTGTCGAAAACCGTAACTAAATATGTTAATTTTTGTTGAACAAAAATTGAGATCTGAATATTGTCCAAAAATTTCCATCTTTAAGTTCGTCATTTATACGTCACAATCCACAATGCCACTAGGTATTCTAAAAATTATACTGAACAAAGCCTATAAGAAAGGGTGAATTGCGAGGTAGCTACTAGGACTACACATAAATCTTATAAAACTAGCTTGAGGGAAAATCCCTACATTTTATATCTGTTGTAGTTCTTGACTTTCTGAACAATAGATACCATGATCACCTCCAAATCTTACAAAATAGAGACAGAAGTGAATTTATAAAATAAAGTTATTCTGAAGAAAAAATCGAGAAAAAAATGTTTCTTGTTACAAAATACAGTTTTCACTGTGAGTAATCATAATTTTTATAGACTTAAGTCAGTTATACTTTATTTGATATGATTAAAAAAGGCAACATATAGATGTTTCAAGTAAATTGAAGTTTAAAAAATAAAATTTTAAACAAAACGAATTACAAATTCATGTATAGTCTTTTTTAAGGTATTAAACCTCAGTTTACCAAATTGCATAAAAAGCAGACGTTTTGTTCTTTAATAAAACAAAATAGTCCATAATAAAAAAACAGCAGCTGCACCTTATACAACATTTTTGGGACATCCTGTATAAATATTTAATATATCCTTAAAAAATGTACTTTTAGCAACCTAGTTTCTTCCAGTACCTAACAAGGTATCCCAGAATTACATAATAATGGATTTGAAATAACCTCTTCTGGTCAAAAATGGTAAACACAGTTAACTTAACTTACAAAAAATAAGGTTTCTTCATGATATAGGTATAATGTATATGGTGTATAATTTTTTCTCTAAAATTAAGTTTGGTTCACTTTTGTTCCTTTATGTATATATATATGTAATTTTTTTTTAATTTTTAACACATCTTATATTTTATACAGATTTTACAGTGTTTATGTACAGGATGTTTGGTTATATTTTAAACAGTACCCTAGATACTTTATTATGAGTTATCAAAAAACTTTAAATATAAAAGTGTTTAGGTTTGGTCAATTTACAAGAAAAACAAACAAAAGATAATCGGAAATTTAGCAAATGGGCATCGACTGCGTTATTTTAAAAGGCACACCCTGTATAATAGATACACCTCAAATGGTCTCTTCTTGCTGATTATTAATAATGGACTAGGTTTAAGACCTTTATCTCTAAAGATAATCAAGAAATTTAAGAAAAACCCTATCATAAGAAGCAATGTATTCCAACTGACTCCACTATATTGGGAGCTTTCTCCATCTCTCTCTTACACATTGCCTCTTATGGCAGGGTTTTTCTAAAATTTCTCTATTATCTTTAGAGATAAAGTTTAAACCTAGTATATTTATAATCGGCAAGAATGATTAATGAATGATGATTTTGTTCAAACCCAAAAACATTTGTATTTAAAGTTTTCTGATAACTCATAGCATAAGGCCTCTAGGGTACGTACCATTTAAAATATAATCAGGCACCCTGTACAATTTTACATAGGAACAAACAAATAAATTCCATTAAACATAATGAACTTATTAAGTCATATAATAGTTATTTTTTTAAACAGAATATTTTTATTGTGATGTGAAACTTCAAAAGCGATTCATAGATTTGAACAAAAGATTAATTTAAAAATACACATTAAAAATTGCAGTTAGCAAAACCCAAGGAAAAACAAACACTTCAAACATATTTGTATCACGCTGTAAGAAATTGGACAAACATAAAACATAATGAGGTGTCTAGCACAAAGTTTAATGGATGACATAATAAAAAAATAAGTGCACCATTCATCAGTTGAGTTGCTAAGCATTATCTTGCTGCTGTTTTCCGACAGAATATCAGTGCAAAAACAATTAGTCAAATTAAACAAAGTTTCAAGTGTTAAATTCTGTTTGTTACTGTAAACTGATAATTTGTTATAATAACGAACTCGTAGGTATGTTTTGCAGTAGACTTTGCTAAACATAAGCTTATGAATTATACTAGCCTAATCTGTTTAAGTCTAATATTATAGTAAGTTTCTTTATAAAAAAAAAATAATCACAATTAATACTTACACAGGTATAATCTTCTACAATCAAAATGGTCGAGTTCAAATTTGAATCAACAAAATAGCTTATCGAGGAATTTGTAATTGTGCTTCGGTGATTGTTCTTCCTTATATTGACTAAATATATGAAAGGTAAATGAAAATACTGTATCAAATACTTGACATCATTTCTTGTATCATTCCCTTCTTTTTAGGGTCATATTCTGCAAAAAAGTAAAAATATTGCTATAATCAATAAATGTGCCATACACCACATACTGTGTAATATAATATAACTAATTATTTCCCTACTCTAATAATTATAACATTATATAATTCCAACTATAGTTCTTTTAAAGAAAAACAAAGATTATTTCAATTCGCCCTCAACAGTGAAAATATATAATACCAAAGAAAATAATAGCTTCCACTATAAATTTTCTTTGATAATACCTGTTAATAATACTGAAATACTTTCGTTTACAAGTTATACATAGACCTCGACATAGACAATAAAATATAATTTTAGCAAGTACATTCTATTTGCTTAAAAATATTCAAATTCATGCCTACCTGTAACAGTATTATGATAATCTAGATTCAACTGCCCTTATTGCTTCTTTAGTCTTTCCATCAATAGAAAATATTATTCTTAAATTGGTTCCTAGTTACTGGTATTTGTGTTCAACTTTGCAATTAACTTAAATACACCATTATTAAACTACTGTTATGTTTCCGCAAGTGATCCATCAGCTGTTCGACTTGTTTACTGTGTATCTGTGAACTAAAAAAGTTAGGTTAGGTTACGAGAGACCAAAATAAATAAAATACTGCCTATTCTTAAAATAGGGAGGGCCATTCCCCAGTAACAACGGGCAATTACAACCTAGAGTAAGATTTTTATTCTTACTCTAAGTTTAAAACGCTTTGTTCTCCCGAGGAACGCATTTCGTCTATATTATTATTATTTTTCTGTGGAAGGAAGCGCGCCCCGTTTCAAAGGAGGATAAATGTATGATGTTTATGTGGTTGCATAACAGCCGCGGTGCTGGATTAGAATAGATGGAATACATATTAACATAGGTCCCTTTTCTTTTAAAAATAAAATACGTAATAAAGAATTTTGCACCATATAGCAAATAATGTAATTAATATTTAAACAGAATATTCGCAACTTTGTTAAATATTTCTTCAAAAGAAGTACATTTTGAGGATAGCGTTTTATGTTTTCCCGTACTTCTAACAAAATGATCAGGAAAGAAGAATTCACAGAATTAAAAATAATGATTCATTAATAATTAAAATATACAGGTTTTGTAATAACATGACATAGATAATATTTTTTAAACAGATTAGCTTACCTTGTTTAATTTGAAGGATTTACGAGTTTCGTATCTTCGCTGCCTATTTGGAGGTTCCATGTTTTCATGATTTTCTTGAATATGTTGGCATCTGTTGAATATTTACGGTATGATGCATATGCTAATATATCATGGCTTACCTTTCAAGTAATCAAAACTACTTTTTATCTTACGAAATGAAACTCTAAGGCAGTAAATTTAGATATTATCAAAAACTCAAGAACTGACAGATTCGAAAAATGGCGGCTTTAGTAGTAGGTTGTTGTTTAACGAACCAGGATTGGAAAATCCGATTGTTATGCCGAACAGCTCTCCGAACGGAGACAATTTTCGTTAACTAACGAAATGATAAGTGCAAAATCGCACCCCAGATTTCCCAATTGAAAGCATTTGAGACTATGTATGGTAGAATAATATTAGCAACATTCAAAGGAATAAAAGCTATATGGTTTCCTGGGCGCTTCACCACATTAACAAATGAATTCCTTCAGTCAATCAGCTACTCCTTGTCTACAGACGTATGAAGAAGACAGCTGCAGGTTGAAATGTAAACGAAATAGAATTTGAGATTGAATCTGGGGATTAATGTGTAATAAATCTACATAAATGTTGAGATATCTTTAAGTAAAATATGTTTTGTATATAACCTAATGTATCATATATCTTTTATATAGTTAACCACTTTAATGTGTTTTCGACTATATAAATATTGTCAAGTAGTGAAGAAAAAATAGAAGGAAGTTTAGAGGTGTAAACAAATAAATAAATAAATAGAAGGTAGCAAATACTGTTTTCTTTGACTCATGCGCTACCTTTTTCGGTAAATCTATATGCGAATCTGTTAAAAGCATTATAATTATACTAAGAATATCGGTTTAGAGAGGTCTGATGGAAACCTAAAATTTCGATATATATTTTGTAAATACACTAAACATTTATATATCCGATTACCGACATAACATCGTTTGACTTGACAAGAACTTTGAATGAATATGAAAAGACAATAAACAAAATATATCTCTTCGAGAACAACGCTTATATTACACTAAACATGAGCTAAACTATTAAACACACAGAGAGAACTCATTCAAACCCGAAGAGTTCATTTAGTTTAAGTATTTAATAAAAAACTAAAGATTTATATACATAACCAACTTATTAATACTTGAGAAATAAGAACTCAAAAACTGAAAATCCTGACAGGAAAATCTAATCAAGTAAGAGTAATATGGTAAGACTACTCGTTGCTTTCCCCTTTCATGGCTACACAAATCGCTTTTTCTTTAAAGAAAAATGGCTACACAAATCGCACCATAGAGAAAGCTATTAATGCACAGGTTTCCCGAACAACGAACAACAAAAAATATGAGCCGGGAAAGCAACGAGTAGTCTTACCATATGTAAAAGGCACAACAGACAGAATCGGAAGAATTCTGAGGAAACACAACATACAAACAATACACAAGCCACAAACAATTATAGGTAAACTACTCGGAAACCCAAAAGATAAAATCAAACTGGAAAACCACGGAGTGTACAGCATTCCGTGCCAGGACTGTGAGAAGTTGTACGTAGGGCAAACTAACAGGCGAATATCAGCAAGAGTGGAAGAGCATAAACTCAGCATCAGAAATAAACAAACAACCTCAGCTTTATTCCTACATCATCAGGAAACCGGCCATAAAATAAATTTCGATGGGTGTAGGGAGATTGCCAATATAGAACATTATAAGACCAGAATAATCCGAGAAGCCATAGAAATTGAAAAACAAGGTGATTTGAATAAAAGGGACGAATCATTAAAACTACCAACAGTATGGAAGACAATAATCGACAAATCTAAAATCGCAAAAACTCAAGCGCAGTTAGCGCAACAACAACAGCACCATCCGGAAAACATAAATAACGACCAACGCCAGCGCAGATAAAACATTCGGCCCCGAGTGGGGGTATAAAAGGACGCGACGCAGTCACCAACACTTCAGTCTCCATTCGGACGCGAGAAAGAAAGCTTCGAAAATGCCAAATGTGATTTTGGCGAAACGTCAGCAAAACTGTTCTTTTCAGAACGACAGTAGTGAACGGATGTACACCCGGAATGAAAACACATTATATATATATATATATATATATATATATATATATATATATATATATATATATATAAAGTATGCACTAGCACCATCATGCGGAGTGTAGATACGATAATCAATAAAAATCCGCTTTCACACACCTTTATCAAAACTTTTTGGCCGGAAAAGATATATGTAAATAGCAAAATACCTATGGGTTTGCAGCCGGAAACCACCGGAGCCCCAATAGGTGGCGCTAAGTGTTACACTTAGCATATAGTACTGTTCCAGTATGATAGACGTTTCGATTTTGTCATATCGAGCAATCTGTTATTTGAGATCTCCCTGGGTACAAGCCTGCCTGATGAGGGTAGAGGCACAGAAATCATGATTAATCGCAGGAGGGTACCCTGTGACATAATCCAAAGCAATTCTTCTTGTAGGCCGTTTTGCACCTGCAGAAATTATATATTTTTCCTATTTGCATATATATATATATATATATATATATATATATATATATATATATATATATATATATATATATATATATATATAGATGACATCATTAAAAATGTCTTAGTTAATCTAGATTTGAATTAGTCTCGGCTGGAGTAATGCAATTTATAGTTGCATGGGATCCTATCAATGATTATTGTGAATCCCTAGATCGTCAATTACGTACTGTCTTTGTCTACACTCAAAACGTTTTACTAAATCAAATAATTTTCTTTTCATACATCTTAAGTCACAAGATGTGTCTTGATTTAGAAGTCATTCGTATTTATTCTCTTTTTTACAAGTAAATGTGGGCGTTTTTGCACTAGCTCAGAATGATAAGGAGCGTTGTCCATTAAAATCACACATTTTTTGCATGAATAAGCTGTTTAACGACCGAACTTTGAAAAATGTTGGCCTTCATTATCTTATGGTATTGTTACTCGAATTTGGAAGAAAATCACATCTATCCACAAAGCTTAACCATCCGTATGAAAAATTGAAAATCGCCACCCTTCTGATTTTATTTAGGAACTGCTTTTTATATAAGAATGGTGTACCCATCGACGAAACTCGTACTCATTCTGACAGATCCAAGTTTCGTCGGGGTAGAGGAATCTGATATTTTCTTTTGAATTTTGTACAGCAAAAATGTTTCTATAATTAAAATTTAAATATATATTCCTTTCTCTTCATCACTCGAAATCCAAATTTTGTCTTGCTTTCGTTAGTATCGATTTTTCCCTCGTCAGAGAGAAGTAATGTAATGTTGAAAAAATCACCCTCTAAAATTTTGGAGTTCTTTGCATTTTAGGGTCTCTACACCCCAAAAAAATATTTCCGTCGGTCTCTCTGCAGGCGGCATAGCCCAAAATCTATTATGAGATTTAGTTTAAATTTCACTCAAAATTCAACAAAATGGCGGCATTTTTAGATATATTTAAAGAACTTAGGATATGTACTTAAAATTGAATAGAGCATGTACTTAGTACTTGTACTTAAATTTTGAATTTTAAGTAACTAACTACTGAATATTTTAAGTACATTTGTAAAATACTGGTAATCTAATACTGCAAGTAGATTTTTAAAATCAAGTACTTAGTGGTTACTTTAAGTGCTTTGGCTGAGTACTTATTACAGCTCTGGCTATGCCTTAAACAGACCGACGGAATTGAGAAAACATGTTTTTCTGCATCTAGGTCTCGGATTCACGATTGCAAAACTTCTCCTTACCGAGGGAAGCTGTTAAGTGAAAAATATCTTAAGTAATGTTCCGGAATGGCCGGTAACCAAACACGTAGGTTCTGAACGCACTCCTTTTATTCAGAACCCAGCTTTCAGGTGGCACAGGTAAAGAGTAACTAAAATCTCAATTACAACTGAATCAAAATGTTCCTCTGGGTTCTCTCTGATTTTTGGATCGGATAGGGATAGTATCCATTATCCCTTTTGATATTCGTGGGTTATATGGGATCTTCTATGATTAAGTAGTTTTAGCTAAAGCCTGCTCTACTGACTGTAATTTGCCATATCATCGGGATATTTTTATTGTCTTTAGTCAACTATAAGTCTCTGGGGAGTTTATAAGTAACAATGTGGTTTGAACTTACGTGCCTGACATTCAGTAAATCGTTTAGTAGTCAATCTTAGGAAAATAGTTAATTATGAATTTTTCTCTGAAACTCTGTAACAATCTGTATCTTTAGGTTTCTATGAAGAGTTACGTTTCGGATATAATGCGGAGCATTTGCCACTAGCCGCAAGCACTTGTTTTGGATAATCAAAATGCTGCCTTGCAGGGCGCTTATATAGCCTTTGGAAAAGGATGGAACGATCTAGAAAATTCTAGAATAATCTAAATACTAAAGGGTGAAAAGAACCAAGCCTAATAGAACATTCAAGAAGGATTTTTGACATTATCATAGTCACTACGTGGATAAAAACTAAGGTAAGTCTACTTCATCAAAAGACTTATAATAAATAAATTCACCCAAAACTCTACAAATCTATAACATATCGCAACAGTAATATATTTTTATTCAAACAGGATATCATTATCTTCCATTACCCCAATTTCTAAATGAAGTGTGTGATATGCCGTAAAATATTGGCTGTAGTATAAAAAGAAATATTGATTATACTTACCTCAAATAATATATGATATATGATAATTCAGAAATCTACAGTTATACCGAAAAAAGGTCTGGCCACTAGGTGCAAATGCTAATAGCATTTTTTAATTTTTTCCTTTTTTCTATTATAAATAGTTTTTGGCATCTTTAACTTGCTAGTGACAACGTTGTAATAGAAGAAATATTGACACTTGTTAAATTTTGTCACATTTGTT
Organism: Kuschelorhynchus macadamiae; assembly: GCA_030620095.1. Lineage (NCBI taxonomy): Eukaryota > Metazoa > Arthropoda > Insecta > Coleoptera > Curculionidae > Kuschelorhynchus > Kuschelorhynchus macadamiae. Next base: position 1,461,128 of record JAUTXW010005511.1, read on the forward strand.
AATGTAGCTTTAAATCTAAGGGTTGTCATAAAGGTTGAAATCCAGTTAACCAATAATATTAGTTATTGTTAAGCATCTCTTATAAGAGCGCTGGATGTAAAGTAGTCTTTAAATTATTCTTTCTGCTTTAACAAACTGATAAAAAAATCATAGCATTCATGGCCATGCAAGATGCATTTAAATACTGGATGGGGTATAATTTCCAGTATCAAACGTCGGTGCGTGCAAAAGATGGGCAAGCCTAAGTTGGAATACCTTCGATGTCGAGCCCCTTTTCAAGAAGAAATTGCAACACCTCGAAAGCAAGATGCTCTCCCTCATTAGAAGCCTTTGTGGGGAGTGGAATGAGGTAGGTGGAACTGGGGTTAGCGAAAAGGGCCTTTTAGGTCTAGTTGCTCGGCTTGCCCCCCATGCTAGTACTAACAATATCAAATCGAAGGTAAATACTCTTAAGACTAGTCCCGTCTAAATACTCTCAGACCATTGTAAACGTGTCTGAGCAATAAAAAATCAACATAACTTATGCCATGCAATTAAAAAGAGCTATATAAGACCATATGATTAAACAATTGATTTGAGGAGAGATTACTATTTACAGTATATTCAAGATCAAGATGCAATACCGTAAATCTGAATATTTCCACGCGAACGCCGCGTTATACGGTGGTTAATTTTACATTTTGAGTAATAAAAATTTAAAAAATGTTTTAATAATATTGATGTTTTAGTAGTTATGTAAAGTCAGCCACTGTGCCACGCGGCGGAGGCGGGTAAATATTCATATTTACTGCGTCTTAATCTTGAATATATCATAGTCTTTTAAATTTTAAGTACTGAGAAAACTTAGATATCGTCCTAAAGATAACTCCAGTTTATCTTTTACCGCGCAAAAAAATAGGCTTTATTCACCAAATTAATTATTTGTGCTATTATACTTACTGTTCCATTTAAGTTTAGGCAAAAATAATTTGTACAATGATCGATGGACGTCCATTCATCTCCCACTTCACGTACGACGTCATCTACAATACAAGCAATTTGCACACATTGGCCACAACATTGCTCTTCTGAAGGAGAGGCTTCTTCGTACTTGTAACCTGGCTTACAGTCCTAAAACATATCAAACTATCATCTATTTACTTTAATTTTATTTTAAACGAATATTTTTTTTACTAATGAGGTATTATTTTTTCAAAAATTGTACTAAAAATAGCAAGACGCAGATAACCACTATGATCATACACTGCAAACTCTGATAAGCCTAGAAAACATATCAAAGAGCAGAAAGAAATTTTGTTTATAAAGAAAAATAAATTTTAATTATTCCGTTTCGGGATATTAGGCTTACTCTTTTAGAAGATATTTTTGTAAAGTTAAATCTTTTCGACTCCAAGTAAAAATCAGTAATTTACCTTGTCGCCACAATTTTGAACTGAAGTCTCTAATCGAACATTATTTGTTTCAATACAGTTGTAGGTTTTACAATAATCACCTTCCTTCTGCCATGTTTCTCCTACTTGATATATTTTACCTTCAAATTTACAAGCGGATCTTTTTATTTTAGGGCAGCACTGATTAGGTATTGGGACTGGTTTTAATTCGTAGTCCAAATGGTCTTCATGAGTTTCTATCTCTTGACATTCCGTCTCTGAGCATGTTGGTTGGTAAGTACCTACAATAATTTAAAAATGTATATCCCCTATAATTTTTTGAAGATGTATCAATCGCATAGTTTCCAAGGAGAATAAGGTTTACAATCTTATTTATTCCCAACCAACTGTATGTAAGTTCATTACAGGGAACCGTAACTATACTAATATTATAACAAACTATCAATTAAGAATAATATTATTTAACAAAATAAATATTAATTGCAGAACAAAATAAATAATATCTAACACCCTGTATATCGAGAACGCATTTGAGGATCTATGTTTAAATATTTTTTTATTTTGGGAACTACTATCAAAATATGTAAAAATAAAAACATGTTTCGTGTTATTCCGTTTTCCCCATGTTTTATGGAAAGTGGGCGAAGTTTAACACCATATACTGTAAAAATTAGTCATATAGATTAGGTTATGCCTATGAGAACTTTTTATCGGGACATCTATAGCAAAAAAAAGCGTGGAGTACCAAGGAAGTGAATAGTACAGGAGGTACTGCATTCAGATATAGCATGCCTATGATAGTTTAAAATCAGATCAGAAGTTAAATAATACCTTTAAAAGTAATTTAACTGAGGTAGAACATGAATGGCCGTGGGTATATTATTCTAATCTGAACAAGTTAAAAGATATGCTGGAAAACTTCTCCTTTAAAATTTAATATTAGTACTTACCAATAATCGTAAGGAAACATTTACAATCTCTACATGGTCCATCTTTCCAAGTGGAGTTTCCTGGTTTTAATAATTTCTGCCTTTCATACCTGCAAATGTTAGCACAATTATTAAAAGAACGGCCAAGTCTAAAACATAAATGCCAAAAGTCTAGTACAAAGTACTGATAACGACATCGCTATTTTTTCCAAATAGTGATCGTCACAAGAAACATTCGAATGAAACCATACTTTGTATGTGTCGAGATATTCAGTGATTTACTGGAATAATCATTTAGTTATTATTAATATAAATTAAGACACTTTGCAAAACCTCTGACAGGCGTGGCCATTTGGAGGAGTCGGCAAATCATTTAAAAGTACGTTTGCAGCATAAGCTTGAGTCCATGACAGCAGCAGCACTGCTGGGACCTGATGGAGTGAACAGCCAGGCGTCTCCCCTCACCGACGCCCACCGCCGTCGCGACGCACTGCCCTGTCGGCAGGATGTATGTAGGTATAGGAACGGTAATACCAGGTAGTATATTGCTATAGGTATCTCTCTCACTCATAACCAAATTACAAACACGCTATCTCGCGCATACACACATAATACCTTTCTTCCGACCAGATTCGGGGTCCAAAAAATGGAGATTGGTCGTTCCTGTCATGTCTAATACACATTTATCCCATCCTTCAGGCTAGTTCTGGTCCATAATTCTGGACTAGTATGTTAGTGGATTATAGTTCTAGAGATGTTAAACCTTAATAAGTTTAATATTGTCAGAACCGGAAAGTGTGGAATTTTTTCTTTCACACCCCCAATCTCCAGGTATTAAGGGAAGAATTATCAAAGAAAACGTTCTGGAATGTTTTTCTTCATGACTATAGCTAGTTTATAACACTAATAGATAATAGATAATAAGATACTAGTAATAAGTTATAAAAAGAAATAGCAACAAGAACTTTATTACAAAAAATTATTGTTTAAAGAAATAGGAGGATATTAAAGAAAATGATAAAAAAACGTATTGCGTAGGTGCCAGGGTTATATATGAGCTCTTGCATTCCGCTTAACGATCTGTACACCTGATATGAGATACCAAACTACAGAGCTAGCCAGATTCCAGTATGGTTCTGTTCATTCTCTTCTTGCCACACGCACAGCAAATGGATGACTTACTCAGGAAGAGATATTTGATTTAAAATTTCGTGTACTTATGGGACCTTAATTACACTAGTAGTGTAGGTAACTTAATGGTATTATGGATATGTTACACCATTCTCCAAAATTCTTCTAAATAGCAAATATTTCTTTGGGAGGTCCGAACATAATTTACAATTAATAAAATTTTATCGCACAAAGACAGTTTCACATATGTACAGTCACAGTCTTCGTTTACTTATGCGGAGACTGTATGCGGTAGATTTGACGATCCAAAACATTTTTTCAAATTACAGCGTTCATATTTTTCTGAAAAGCCGATTCCAGTATGTATATTCATCAAATTGTTAATATCGTCATTCTGAGTGCCGGAACAATTGGCTGCCAGGGTCTATTGTAAGGCGTATACTTAAAAAAACCCGAGTCCTCAGGTATTATTTGGCAAGTCAATCTCTGATTGTATTGTATTATCCCCACTCCGTTCATTAACTGGATGTGATGCAACCCGGTAGGCAACAAAAATCAATACTTAAAAGCTGCCACGCTCAATTTTTTAAGAGCTCATTTACGTGTTTTGGGAATGGATTTATGGATCGTAGACAATTTCGAGAAACGGAAAAAGTTTACACATATTGATTTTTCAACCAAATAATAACAGCTGATCAATTTTGATATAAAATAATTTCTAAAAATATAGGCTTCGGCTTATCTTACCTAAATTTAAGTCTGATGCTCTGTATTTTCATTGTTTTAAGGCTTCAGGCCAAACATATTTATGGTAAAAACCATCAGAGTCACTATTTCAGCCAATTGACTTTTTACGATATGCTTGTGAATACGAGAATGTAACTTGTACCCTCAGCAAAAGACAAAACCATCTATACCGAACTATTTAATTAAACCGTGTAAATATAGCTTTAATTGGCAACCAGTTTTTTTTTTCAATTGTGAAAAAATGTTAATTATTGTACTTTTATTGTAAGTAATGATTATAAAAATCAACGTATTTTGTATATCTTTATGTAAATGTGTTAATAATAATTATAAAAACTTAAAACTTTATCATATAAATTTATGAAGAAATATGTTTTTGCCATTTTCTTAATTTCGTCGTCATATTTCTATGAATAATTATTATTTTTATAGATTTTTTGTTTTTATTTTATTTTATAACTATTATTGATATAAAATATGTATAGTCGTGAAGAAAAACATTTCACATTTTTCAGCGACAGTTTTTCTTGATATCTCGTTATTTGGGGGTGGGTCAAAAAACTGGCACACTCTCCGGTTCTGGCAACATCAAAATTACTAAAGTTTAACGTCTCTAAAACTTATATCCACTGACAGAATGCGGTGACCAACCTGCTCTAAGTATCAATTATCTGACAGTAAGCACTAATATGCATCCAAAGAACGATGTTCATCCCTTTTAGGCCTTAATCGCCCAATACTCCCCACAAACTTGTACCCTCAGCAAAAGACAAAACCATCTATACCGAACTATTTAATTAAACCGTGTAAATATAGCTTTAATTGGCAACCAGTTTTTTTTTTTCAATTGTGAAAACATGTTAATAATTATTGTACTTTTATTGTAAGTAATGATTATAAAAATCAACGTATTTTGTATATCTTTATGTAAAAGTGTTAATAATAATTATAAAAACTTAAAACTTTATCATATAAACTTATGAAGAAATAAGGATCAATTATCTGACAGTAAGCACTAATATGCATCCAAAGAACGATGTTCATCTCTTTTAGGCCTTAATCGCCCAATACTCCCCCCAAAAAAAAATACGATTAGTACTAATGTCTTGAAATATTTACGTTCATGTGCCATCTTGCAATTTCAAAGCCGTTAAGAATATAAGAGTTTACAATGCTATTTACGCCAAAACCAGATTTTCCCCCAGTAATCTATAATTTATAAGTAAGTGTGCAAAAAAGTTCAAAATGTAATATCCTATTATATACTAACTTTGTTAGTGGCCTTTCACCTCCGTTGTCGGCTGCTGTATACCCACTTTCAAAAATACATTTGTCTTTAGGTGGTTCACAAGTAAATACCGGGCAACATTTACCCGGTATCTCTTCGTTCCTTAAAGAATGATATTGAGGGCATTCAGGGGGCTTGGGACAATTTTCTTTTTTGCATATTAGTTTTACGATGGGACAACAACCTACAAATGAGTTAATAAGATTGTCTGAAAACAAAACGCTTATTATTTTAAAATGAGTGTAATGGGAATATATATAGTGAAGCAAATTAAATATTATTTATTTGTTACCGTTATCATCCACATCTTTTACAAGTCCAGCTTCTAAGACTTCGTTAGTATCAATTTTGACATTTTCACATTCATCTCTTGGTTTACATTCACAAATAAATGTTTGACAGCCGTTGGGTTTCGTATCAAGTTTAAGCACTTGATCAGAAGCACAGATTAGTTTCTGCGGCGGCTCACATACTGGACCAGCAGTGGGCTCAGGAACTGAATCATATCGTATCATTAAAGTTGTATAAAATATATGTTCGAAATTCGAGTCTCTATAATGGGACCTCCTTTATTGTAAGAGATAGAGAAATTGTTAAATGGGGAAAGTTTGAGACAATTTTGTTACAAAACTAATAGCATCTAGGACTACTATGAATATTGAGCTATTTAGAAAATAATAGAGTATTTGGTTTTCAAAAATATGCTATAACTTTTTTATCCCCCAAAATTTTTCAAATTTGTAAAAATATTTCCAAAGCAACTTTTTAAGCGAAATTTTGTGGTGCTTTTAAATTATGAATCTGACGTTTCGTAAACGACGGCCCATCATCACCTAATACTTTTACTTCCCTCGTAAGAGAGAGAGAGAGACTAAGTAAATAACGTTGTTAGACATTAATAATAATAATAATAACAAATTCAAAACTTACAAAAATTAAAATAAATTACATTTTATAGAATTTGCTTAAAGTTATTACCAAACAATGTACGAGTATATGCCTATAATGCAATACAAACTGTTTATTGTAAGTAGAGAAATTCTGTCACGGGAGAAGTTGTGGGTAAAGGTGATTCATCTATTTTTTAAATACGCACTTGGATTTTTTATTTTGTTTTTTAGAGGCATTTGCTGTCCCAAAACTAACAATATATCATAAAATTTTCCCATAAGAGACAATGTGTAAGAGAGACGGAAAACCCGAATTTCCCCAAATACACAATGGAAAATTTAAAATACTTTTAATGTACGTTACATCATTTGATTTGGAAGGTCACCGGCTTCTAAAAACAAAATAAAACATCCACAAAACGTTAGTTTCAAAATCGAACAATATTACAATATTGTACACAAAAAGCTTTGGGAATGTGTTTACAGATTTGAAAAAATTTAGGAAACAAGGTTACAGCGTAATTTCAAAAACGCAATATGTTTTTTTTTGAAAAATCTCAAAAACCATAATAGCTAGAATCCGTCAACAAATGTTATTAGGATTATAACAAATGTGTCCAAAACTTTTCTCATTTAACCAATTCACTGTGTCTTATAATAAGCGAGATCCCAAAATAAACACTCGAATTTCGGACCTACTATTGTAGGTATAACCTAGTATATTGAATACGTTATATTTATAGATACAATAAATTAATTTTGCTTACCACAAGCGTAATTATCACAGCAGGTTTCTTCTTTTGCGGGAATTTTGATTGCATTAAATCTGCAATATAAAATATTTAAAACACAGTAATTTTGGAAGTTTAAATTAAGGAGAGTCACAGCATCATATTCATATTGGTCTTTAATATCATCCAGCATTTCCAAGGTTATATTTTAATACCGAATGATTAAAACTTACCCTCTTTCACAAACTGTCTCTTTTCCTGGGCAATATTGAGTATCACACTTTAAAGATGTGCCTTCGCATTTACAAGTTGTACATATATCCTTCTTCCATACATCGCCAGGATGGTGACCTTCTTCATCGCATACTTCACAGTCTTTTGGCAAAACGCATGTGTTATTTAGAAGAACCTAAAAAATAAATAATATATATATATATATATATATATATATATATATATATATATATATATATATATATATATATATATATATATATATATATATATATATATATATATATATATATATATATATATATATATATATATAGTCGTAGATACTGTGCTTTTACACATTTTTATCAAAAGTTCTTGACCGGAATAGATATATGTAGAACAGCAAAAATATATATTTTCTGCCAGGTACAAAACGACCTACAAGAAGAACAGGATACCCTCCAGCGATCATGATTTCTGGGCCTTCACCCTCATCAGACAGGCTTGTACTCAGAGAGATCTGAACGACTAACAGATTACTCGAGCAATGAAAACTAACAAAAAAACAACTAACAACCCATCTAAGAAAAACTATCTACCTTTATTATACATACAAGGCTTATCATTTTATTATTATTATTTATTTTATACCCAACCAACTATTTAGTTTATTACAGGGAAAGCAAACTAACACTAAATTAATTACAAATGTTCATTATATGTTACATATAACAATAAAAAATAATAAATATTTAAATAATTAATATTTAAATAATTGTGAAATTAATTATTAAAAATGTTCTATTTTTCCAGAAAATATTTCATCAGCTTGGTAAAGTGTTAAAATAATAATACCATCGTGTAAAATACATTTTTTTGCAAAGTTACTTTTTGTTAATGTGATGGTAAATTCTTACATTGCCTAGTATCATGATGTGAATTTTTGTAGATTTATTAACTGTTATATTAGAATGTTTTCCTTATAATTTATAGAATGAATTAAAATACACGTTTTTAACCTATATAAATTTTCAATATCCAAATAGTTATTAGGTTTATAAAGATTTTTTGTGGGTTCAGAATGGCAATCGATGAGTACATTTATTACTTTATTATGTAATATTTTCAGTGGTCTAAGACTCGAAGAATAACCAGAACCCCATATTGATAGAAGGTATTGCAATTTAGAGTAAATCAAAGAAAAATAAAAAAAATTAGAAGTCTTAAAGGAATATAATTTCGAGCCCTATATAAAATGCCAATTAAAGGGCTTATGTGTCTCTAAGACATCTAATTTAATAAATCCAACTTTTCGTCCAAATATATACCCAAAAATTTTAATGGCTTCAAATACTTTAAAATTTTCACTATTATTATTAATGCCATGTATTGTGTATCTAGTATCTTTATTGATAAATATGAAATATGATTTTTTTTAAATTTAAACATAATTTATATGATTATAGCCAATTTAAAAGTATGCTGAAATCGTGAGTAATTTGACTGTAAATATCCAACATACTTTTAACAAAATATATAATTGTAGTATCATCCTCAAACAGTTTAATACTGCCTTTTAAATTCAATTTCGAGATCGAATTTATATAAATTAAAAAGAGCACTGGTCCTATTATCGACTATTGTGGAACCCCACAATTTATAACCTGTTGAGAACTTTTGTATTATTTAATTTACATGTACTGCTTTCGATCACATAAATAATTTTGAAACCATTTATAAGTGATATTTTGAATTCCTAAATTATATATATCGCGTAATAAAATAATATGATTTACAGTGTCAAATGCCTTGCATAAATCCAAAGATATCAAGCAACATTTGTTTCCCTTATTAACATTTTGTTTAATATTAGTAATGAGATCAATACTTGCTATTTCAGTATCTCTGGACCTACGATAACCATATTGACCTTCAAAAAGTAAATGTTGACTCTCTAAATAATTTATTAATCTGTAATGTACTACATTTTCTATAATTTTTGAAAACATGGACAAACTGAAATTTAGCAATAATTATTACTGTCCTATGTTTTACCGCTTTGTTGGAGATACTTTAGCTATTTTCATTTTTTTCTGGAAAAATACCTAACTTTAGCGATAATTTAGTTAAAATCAACAAAATAGTGCTAATATATATTTTTACTGAGATATCAAAACCACTGGCTTTTTTTGCAATCAAGTTGTACAATAAATTCTTCAATTTCTTCTTTGATCTAAAAACATTGATGGTTGATGATATATACATTACTACTGGTTGGTACATTTGGAATTTTGCTGGCCAAAACTTCTGCTATATTTACAAAATGATTATTAATTTCCTCACATATAAACTTCTTATCAGTTTTCTTCTTTGAATATATCAATAAGCATTCAATACCAATACTGTGGTCCTTTTGTTTACTTGTTAAAATAAATTGTAAGTTTTCCTATGGTTTCCGGTTGAAAATTGTTCTTTATAATATTCTTGTTTCACTTTCTTAATGTGTGTTCTTTAGGAATTTATTATAATTTTTGTAACGGTCTTGATAATAGGAATTTGTAGAATTCTTTTTCATTCTAGCTTTGACTTTATATACGAGAAAGACGTGCAAAAACCCTTTCCTAACACACGTTCTACCATTTCACGCTTCTCAGCGCTGAATGTTTAATATCCTTAATATAGATCACTGCCGCTCGTCGAACATTGATATAAGCGGGGAAAGGGCTATGTATCTACGTCGAGATTTTAAAGCTATGCGACGATGCCGATAAAGTGTTATGTAGCGATCTCGATTTAGCGCGTATAGGAACAAAAATATGATATTCATTTCAGAGCGTTCCCTGATAAATTGTTGAGTTTTGGATTGAGGTTTTGCCTTTTAAAAGTAGTACATTTTTTCCATTATTTTGTAAATACTGGCCAATAAATCTTGAGAACACTGTCGATATTGTGGGTCATAATTCGAGAAGACATTCTCCAAGTTTTAGATTTTTCAGATTTTCTTTAAATGAAGATATTAGATTACAATGAATCATTAATAGTGGTAGATATTTTAATTATAATTTTTAATTTATTCTGTGCGCGTAAACTATGCAAGGTAACGAAAGACATTTGATGCAAAAATTTTAAAATCTATCAGAACGTAATAATTTTAATTATACAAAGTCGGTCAAATAGTTGGAATGTGACAAGTTATTTTTTTTAAACAATAGGACACCCCCTTAATCGGGTCTAGGAACTTGGAATTCTGCAGAGAATTTTCTTATATAACAAACGCATCTATTAAGGAAGGGTTTGTCGTGAAATGTTACAGAATAGGTTTTTCAAAATTCAGCACTTTTAGGGGTGAAATATATTTATAACTACATTGTTTTCTATAACCCTTTATCTAAAAGAGATTTTAAGACGATTCTTCCGTCAATGGTTTGCAAAAATAATTATCTAAATATAAATTTTAGAATTTTCCAAAAATTTCACTCTTATGCGAATAAAAAGGGGTTATTTTTACTTTCCTATATAAGAGCCAATATATTGTATTATTAATACATTTTTAATGCACTATGTGGTCAATTGCTAATATTGCTATATACATATATGAAGCATTGAAATCGCAAGATTTGCGTAGAATATAGGTAACTGGGTATAATCGACACTAGAATACGAAAAATATATTTTTAGAACGAAAATCTATGATATCTGTACGGATGTGTGCGAATATGTCCCGCAAACATGCAGGATAGCCCTAAAAGTATGAGACAGCCCCTTGGAAAAATAAAAAAAATCAAAAAACGGTGAAAAATGTAAAACTTCTTTTTTTCCTTAGTAGATGCCTAGACTTTGAAAGAAACATTAATACCATTGGCTTTAAATAGGAATGTTAATAATACTCATTTAGTATAAGCGATGTAAAAAAGGGGTTCATGAATTTTAATTTTTAACCAACTTGAAAAAAAGAGTAATTTATCAATTCGACCATATGTATGTACACCAATTACTCCAGGATGATTTGACCAACTCGGAAGAATTATTCAGGAAGTTTTCAGCGTAGTGCTGCTGCCATTTTGAATCATTTTATATCAAGGAGTTTCTGCGATGAATTTTAATTGCTTTAATTAACTGCCTTAAAATTTAGTACGGATTGTAATTAGCCAAAAGTAATTTCGCAGCACTATATTTTTACATCAAGTTATCTCGGTTTGTAATTTCAAAATAAACAGCTTAATCCTTCGCATAAAACATTTCTTTTGTCAGTAAGTGAAATATGATGAGGAAAAATGGGGTAATTGTAAAATAAGATGTTTTTTTTTTGATTTTTAATCGTCCGAGGTTTAATTTTACTAACCTTTGTATCTTTTGACAATATGTATTGCTGATTTTCTATAAATGTGGATAAATGTCGATTTTTATAAAATATTTGTACCGCGATTCTGGTAAAATTTTATATACAGTGGACAACTAGCTACTTATTTATTTTATTAGGAACGTCCAAAATTTTAATCTACGTTTAGGCCTCGAAAACTTTAAAGTTGGCCCTTATTTTGTAGGAATAAAACTAAGAGGGATACAATATTATTTTTATAAACAAAATAAAACTGGCTTCAAAACAAGGCGCTAAAATCCCAAAATATATTTTTAATAAATCTTGAAAATTTTATCAAGTCGGCGTTAAACTAATAAAGACAGCAAGTAGACATTACACGAGTGATATTAGATTCAAAACAATCATTACAAAAATGTCTTTGTGATTAAGTAATAAATAATTAGTATGAAGACATTTTTAGGAAAATGCGTGTTAATTATCCTGTCGTGTTCCTACACTCTCTAAACACTTTAGGAAGCATTAGTGAGTTAACTTTAAAAGTGGGGGCACCAGTAATGCTTATTCGAAATTTAAAACCGCCAGAATTGTATAATGGAACTCGGCTACAGGTTAAAACATTACAAAACAATGCAATAGAGTCTAGTCTACCCCTGGGGTCTGGAAGAAACAGCTTTTATACCACGTATCCCTTAAATTCCATCAGACTATCCTTTTCAGTTTAAATGTGTACAGTTTCCTTTAAAGCTTTGTTTCGCCATGATAATTAACAAAGCTCAAGGGCAATCCTTACGTAGAGCTAGAGTAGCCTTGGGCTACGATTGTTTTTCCCATGGTTAACTCTACTCTATGTCTCATGCTCTAGAGTAAGTTCGCATAGTGGGTTCAGAGAATGCAACAACAAACGTGGTTTATAAAGAGGTACTCAAATGAGGCGATTTGAGTACCTCTTTACATCCCTTTCATTATAGTCATATAGCAAACGAAATCGCGGATACCCGCTAGTAAGTTATACAGTGTTTTTCTGGCCATTAACTGTTAAAGGGTCAGTTAGCTATAAGTGTCAATTATAAATTTTAGTGATCTTTTAGTATCAAAAAGTAGCAAAAGACATAAAACATTTAAATAATATTCTTAAAAAAGGGCCTTTTTTGAAGAGTGAAGTAAGGTCTGAATATATTTTAAGAGTGTATCAGAGTAATTCTAAAACTATGGACTTTTCAACGTCGTATAGTCAAGTCAGTATTTTTTATATTAGTTTTTTCTTTTTGACCACAATTTGTCGTTTTGTTTATTAAAAACTGTAGACTTTTGGATAATATGTTATAAAATTTAGAAAAGATTTTAACTTTTCGAAAGACTCTTTTTTTTTTCACTAAACGACGACACGTTTTTCAAGGTGAAACACTATATTATTTACTCGGCTGAACATCCAGTTCGTTCCTTAGACTAAACAGGTCTCTGTCGGTGACCCACATCGACCTGTCACATTGCAGATAACAACATCAAAATCAATAATTTAGATTCACTCTGATAACCTCTTAAGGTCAGAAAAGTATAAGATGTTGCATGTTGGGTAACCTGAATCTGACGGAGGGTATATATTCATATGATTCGATGGAATAATGTAGTCGTAGGACTATTACCCTTTTAAAGAAAAGAGCTATATATGGTTGGTGGCATATTAATCCCTTTAACGCATGGTGATATTTTTTAGTGCCTTTAATCTATTTATATCAGATAATATGTATATTGTGCAGGGTGCAGACACATTGAATACTGGAAATACCGACGTGCCTTTTTTAATATTTAATTTTAGTTCTTACGATTTAAACTAACCTACAAGGTGAAATTTTTGGGAGTCTCCAACTCTTTTGCCTCATCAATATTTTTATAAAAACATTTCCGTCAAGCATATTTTTTTAGGTTTGATTAGGGAAATCGTCGAAAAAATAGACTGTATTTTTATTATTTCGTTTATGTTTTTTATAATAGAAGAATATATTTAAAACATTGTTTATTATATTTTTGTAACACCTAATAGAGCCAGTCAAGTCCCTAGTCCTGTTTACTTAAAAAACAATTAAGTTAGGCCTACTTTTAACTCTAAAAAAGACTAAGTCGAACTGCCTGTATCTATAGACTTTCTAAGACGAAACAAAAAGTGCTTAACAGCTTTACTATATATACGAGTTTTTAAAAAAAATTGACGTTTTTTTTCTGATCCATTTAATTAATTATTGATTCTTAGCTTACAAATTTAAATTAAGTGATATATTTATGGTACTTTTGACAAATAATAAAACACTAAAAATGTCAGAAAAAAATCAAGTTATCCTGAGTTTCACAACTGGAGTAAGAGTATCATTTGTAATTATTATAATAGAGTGTCTATAAAATAAACTAATACCATACCTTATTTAAACAGTATTGTATATAGTACAGGGTGAATCAACGAGAGAGTAACGTTATCTCATTTGTTTCGGGAATTATAAAAAAAATGTTAAATTCAATAGTTTTAGGGAATGTTAACAGTATAAAATTATTTTTTAAGTAAACAGGATGATTCAAAAAAATCCGCCACGCTTCAAAAAAGTGTGGCGGATGTAATATATGTTTTTTTAAACGAACATTCTGTTTTTACATTATGCGTAGAATTCTATTAATAAAACAAACTTTTTTATTGATAATGTTATATACCTAAATCTAGTTGTTTCTCTAATATTTAATTTTTTTTAAATGCTAGTTTTCAGTTTTGTAAAAATGGGAAGTAGCGCCATTTCTGAAGGTGGATCGCTCATTATTAGTACGAATGTGTTATAGAAATGAAAAAAAAAGACATATGTGAAGAAATTTGAGTTAGATGATAAAAGGTGTTCAAAATAAATTTATACATTTCGACTATTTTAAACTGAAAAATCTCGATTTTTTTAAATATCATACCCTGTATATTATAAATTTTTCCGATAGATTTTGTAAAATTCTTCAACTTTCGTTCAGTATATCATATACCTATTTTATAGTATTAATTACAAATAATAATATGGTTCAACCTACTTAATATTTAATTATGAGGACGTAATAAATGTTCAAACGTTTGCCCGTCTACTTGAATACACATTTTTAGTCGTTCTACTATATATTCCTTCACTTCCCTTATCATCAAAGGACGTTATTGTCCTGAACGCATCCAGTATTTCATATCTACTGGTATTGTAAAGGGATTCACCTAGCCCTTACGCAACCGCATAACACAATTGTGACTTCCTTATTTTCCCTTGTTATAAGGTTCAAAATATGATTTTACTACGCTGAGTACCTTACGACATGATTGTGAAGATCGCATTTAACGCGCATGCAGCCAGAAAGGTTTTGTTTTTTCGGTGTCGCGTTAGTGTTCTAACCTCAAAAGTGAATGTGTTTTACCGGCAATGGCAGGAGCGGGTAAGTAACTAATAATTGGTTAATTTTTTATAATTTTTGATGTTTTTGTACTTAAATTGTTATAATAAATAACAAATAAACATCATGTACGTGTATATTGCAATTATCTTTTAAATTTGTGCTTTTAAAAACAACTTTGTAGCGGTCATCACAATTGTGAGCTACGGGAGTCAACATATAAAAAAATATGTTTTATTTCAAAATTATGCAAATCTTTGGTTTTTGAGCTAAGCTTTTATTACAGGGCGAAAAAAGATGCTCGACCTTGACCATTTAGCAGATAATCAGGAGGACTTATTTCAACTTTTGGATGAACTGGGATCTGACCTTGGCTCTGACATTGGCTCAGAAGGGGAAGAAGATTTTGATTTTTCTGAAGAACCACCGATACCACGTGATCAAACCGATAATTCTTCGGATTCCGAAGACGATCTACCGCTAATACATTTCCAAAAGTTGCAATGGAAGCGTGGAAACTTCCCTAGTAAAGATTTTCCTTTAAATGAAAACTTTACTCCATCCCATGTAAAAACCCCTTACGAATATTTTGCAAAATATCTGGATGATGATTTTTTTCAGTTAGCGGCGATTTACACGTCTCAATATTACTTGCAAACAAATGCAAAAGTAAAAATTTTTTGGAATGAATGCTTTGATGGGATGTATTCCTTTTCCAAGAATACATATGTATTGGAATGAAAAATATAAATTCTCATTAATTGACAGTGTCATGCCACGTCATCGATTTTACATGATACGTGTAAATTTGCATGTTGTTGACAATCTTAGTGTACCAGAAGAAGTACAAAAGAAGAACAGATTGTGGAAAATACAACCCGTAATTGACCTCGTAAGAAATCGCTGTAAAACTATTGAGAGAAAAAAGAATACAGCCTTTTCAATCGACGAACAAATGATTCCGTTCTTGGGCAGATGTCCAGTTCGCCAATTTGTCAAGAACAAGCCAAGACCTGTAGGCCTTAAAAATTTTGTTGTTACTACATCGGACGGACTAATAATGGATTTCGAAATCTACCAGGGCGATACCACTCCACTAAAAGACAGGGCACTGGGATTGGGCGCGTCAGTTGTTCTTCGCTTAGTAGAAACATTACCAGAAAATTGTTATTTGTACTTTGACAGATATTTTTCAACTATTGCTTTGATGGACAAATTGATAACATTGAAAATAGATGCAACTGCTACAATTATGTCCAACAGAGTAAAAGGCTATGAGTTCAAGAAAGATCATACCATGAATCGAGGAGAGTCAGAAGTTGTCGTCAGAACTGATGGTAAACTTTGTATTACTAAGTGGAAGGACAATAAGTCTGTGTTGATGGTATCTACAGCATTTGGAAGAGAGCCTGAAACTGAGGTAGAGAGATGGAATAAAGCAGAAAAAAAACGTACCGGTATATCATGTCCAGCGGTTGTTAAATCCTATAACGAACACATGGGGGGAGTAGATGTGTGTGATCAAATGATGGAGTACTATCGCTCTTTTTCCGAACCCGTAAGTGGACTGTCAAGGCCATTTTGCACTTATTTGATTTGGCAATAGTAAATAGCTGGATGGAATATCGAAGGGATTGCCAAAGTCAAAACCTTAAAAAGAAAGATGTTAAAGACCTTCTGGAGTTTAGGCTTAGTCTTGGAGAGTATTTGGTCGCAGGAACAAAAAAGCGCGTCTTAGCGGAAACTGAGGAACCAGAAGACTTAGCGGAATTTGACGAACCAGAAGATTTAGGAGACGAAAACATCAATCAAGGGAATGAAAGAAAAAAGAGAAGGGTACCTGCTAATCTTCCCTGTGTGGACAAACGCTTTGACGGTTTCGAACATTGGCCAAATAATGAAGAAATGAAGAATCCAGTTAAATGCCGCTTGGAAGGCTGCGAAAGTCGTTCAAGAGTTCGATGCACTAAATGTAATATATTTCTATGTTTAAGTAAAAACAAAAACTGTTTTCTATTATTTCATACGAAACAATAAATAGTATTTTCACAATTGTGCTTTTATCTGTTCACTCCCAAGACCCACAATTGTGCACACACTAAAAAACCAAAAAAACAATTTTGAAAAAATTTCAAAAAATTTACCAGTTCTATTTAACTAATTTTATCGCTCTAAAATCAATATGAAGTCAAAATTCAAAAAATTTTGTCTCGGTACTGTAAGGGATAAACATAACCTTTAAAAATAAAATTGAAAAATTCAAAATAAAGCGCAAACTATTAAAAATAGGTGTCCGACAAACTCATGAAAGTTAAAGAATTTTATAAATTCTATCCGAAAAATAATATACAGTGCTATTTAAAAAGTCGAGATTTTTTCGTTTAAAATAGTCGAAATTTATAAATTTATTTTGAGCACCCTGTAGCATCTACTCAGATTTCTTTGAACCACCCTATATACACAAAAATAATTTTAAACTGTGCACCTCAATATTCCCTAAAACTAACATATTTAACATTTTTTTTTTTATAATTCGCGAAACAAGTGAGATAATGAACTTTATTCCTTCTTTGACTCACCCTGTACACTAGAAATTCAATGTTCATGAACTAAAGATGAATGATCTTCAGATTTAAACATAATATTTAGTATACCTTTGTAAAAATATGTGTTTTTATTGTCTAACATATGCATGTATTATGTTGTTTTCCCTTTAGATTTTGATGTTTCTTTCCATTCAAAAACCATACCATTTTTAACTATTAGATTGTAATAATTAAATAATATTCAATAGAGTTAGCTTTCTTTATATATTTGTATTTTGTAAAATAGTGGAATCAGGCAGATGTCCCTCAAAAATGTTATTTTTTTCTATCGTAACAGATGTACAGACAGACCGACGAAGAGACAACATGTTTTTAGTGTCTAAGGACCCTAAAACATCAAGATCAGATGTACAGACAGACCGATGGACAGAAAACATGTTTTTAGCGTCTAAGGACCCTAAAACGTCAAGATCGCTATGTTATTCCCCCATCTTGAATTCATTCGACAATTTTACCAGTTCATATCTATACCACCGTTAATTTTGTTGCACAAAATTTGAAATCAGTCTAATAACTAGTTTTTTGAGGCTGATTTTTTAAATATTTTATAAAGCCGCCATTTTGTTGTGGCCAGTTTCGTAGTTCGTACCAAAATTTTACCAGTTTATTGTTACGAAATACTTGATTTCTATGCAAAATTTGAAATAAATTGGATAAGTATTTTTTTATTAATATGTTTTTTAACAATTCACTAGGCCGCCATTTTTTCCGACATTTTGGATTTTTACCAAAATGTTACCAGGTCATCCCCATATAACCCTTAATTTTTGAACAAACTTTGAAACAAATCGGGTATGCAGATTTTAGCTATGCGGCGAACAGACAGACTGACGGAATTGAGAAAACATGTTTTTTTTTGGCATCTAAGGACCCTAAAACCTGATGATCTGCAAAAACCTGGGAGGGTAACTCTTTTACGAATACAAAACTTCCCATTTACGACGGAAGTAAAATGCGGAATCTCAATTATAATATATTAATTATAATATATTAATTATAATATATTAATCCTTTGTTTTGCGCTAGTTTACAAAAATATGTGTTTTATAAATCCAAAGCTCTCGCGCATAATGATGAACAACTGTACAAAATTTGTGGAAATTGGATAATTAGTTTTTTATTAATAATTTTTTTACCTTGTTTCGGGATATTGGTTTTTTACCAAATTATAACCAGGTCATCATTCCCTATATGACCCTTAATTTTGGATTAAAATTTGAAGGCACTATGATGAATGATTTTGAAGCAACGCCGCGAACTGAGAAACAGATGGACCGACACCAACGAAATTGATAAAATTGACTCTAAAACCTGAAAATATGTGTAACCTGAGTAGGTGATTTTTTAAAAATTACAAAATATTTTATTTATAGCACAGTTCTACTAGTTGATCTCAATACCACAATTAGTTATAACACACAATTTGAAATAAGTCCATTAAGTAGTTTTTTCGGGCTGAATTTTTATATATTTTAGTCAGCCATCATTCTGTTTCGCCATCTTGGATTCGTACTAAAATTTTACCAGTTGATTTTTGTGCATAATTCGAGAAAAATTGGGTAAGTGGCTTTTTTTTAATAATATTTTTTTTAAACATTCCACTAGGCCGCCATTTTGTTTGCCATATTGGATTTATACCAATATATCGTCCCCATATGACCTTTAATTTTAACTAAAATTTTAAGTCGTTCTGATGAGTAGTTTTTAAATTATGCCGCGAACTCACAGACAGACAAACAAACCGACAGAGAGACCGGCGGAATTGATCAAACATATTTTTTTGGCACATAGGGACGTGAAAATTTAAAAATATTTAAAACCTGAGAGATCGATTTTTTCACTATTACAAATATTTTATTTGGTCGTTATTTTGTTCCCCAGCTTGAATTAGAACTACAGTTTTACTAATTTATCTCTATACCACAATTAGTTAGGACACACAATTTGACATCAGTCCATTAAGTAGTTTTTTCAGGCTGAATTTTTAAATATTTTATTAAGCTGCCATTTTCCTTGATTTTGAATTCGTACCAAAATTTTACAAGGTTGATTTCTACATAATACTTGATTTTTACACAAAATTTGAGATAAATAAAAACAAACCGACAGATAGACCGACGGAAGATATATTTTTTGATACCTAAGAACATGAAAATATGTAAAACTTGAGAGATTGATTTTTTCCCGATTACAAATATTTTAATTGCCCGCCATTTTGTTCTGCCATTTTAAATTAGTACCACCGTTTTACTAGTTCATCTCTATACCACAATTAGTTATGGCATACAGTTTGAAATCAATCCATTAAGAGTTTTTCAGGCTGACTTTTTGAATATTTTATTAAGCCGCCAATTTGTTCCGCGATCTTGGATTCGTACCAAAATTTTACCAGTTGATTTCTACATAATACTTAATTTTTGTACAACATTTGAGATAAATTGGTTAAGTAGCTTTTTAGTAATAATTTTTTTAACATTTTATTAGGAAGACATTTTGTTCTGCCATCTTGGATTTTTATCAAAATATTACCAGGTCATCCCCATATAACTCTTAATTTTTGACCAAGATTTGAAATCAATCTGGCAGGTAGTTTTATAGATATACCGCGAACACACAGACCGGCAGACAGACAGACCTACGAAACTGAGAAAAATGTTTTTTAGCATTTAGGGACCTGGAAACATAAAGATCTGAAAAAATCTTGGAGGGTGATTTTTTTCACGATTACAATACTTAATATTTCCCTTTTACGTGGGAAGTAAAAATAACCGTCTTAAAAAAATACTGAAAAGTCAAAAAATATATTTTATTCAATCTAGAAATTTGACTCCAACTAATGTCTAAGTAATATTTAATACCACAAATAAAATTTGCTGTTTCTACTTGTTAACGCCAACTTCATGAAGTCAAATTTTCAAGATTGAATCAACTACTATTTTTTACTTTTTACTTTTTTTTAATCGGTTTTATTTTTTTTGTTATTTTTTATTTTATTATTTTCACTTTTTATTTATAATAGGTTTGATTCTAAATGTCTGCCTCAAAATTTCCGATGCCGAAATATAGGTCACTAACTTTGTATATACATTGAATCCTACCTACTGGGTCCATATATTGAACTTAAAATTTTACCAGCCTCACGATAACTGGTAACTAATAATATATAAAAAGTGAGATTTTACGTAGTTCTAGAAAATTAACAATAAATATTACCCTTACCAAAGATTAATATGATTAGAAGAATTAAACCTCATACACCTAAAAACTACGAAAAAATACTAGCAAAATAACCTGACCAGGAAGAAGATTGCCACCCACTAGATCAGGGCTCTACCTTCAGCTATGCAACAATTATGTTTTTGTTTAATTATAGTTCATTCTTCAAAGTTCAAGACAATATGTTAAAATATTAAAAAGTTTTTGCGAAAACTCTCTAGCAAAAAATAAAAGTAGTGTCATTACCTCGCTTTTATTTTTCTTATATACTTGCTATGGAATGGCCTCGGCCCTACTCTAAATACTTCTTAAAAAATTAATCTATAATGATCATATCTCCCAAGAGTATTCAGTGTACATAGCACCACGGTAACTAATATCTGAATGCATAAAAATTAGTAAAAATAAACTTAGTGTCCCTGAAAACCACAAAAACAATATTTGTTATTATTGTTTGTGCCAAGAATAATGTTATTTGCTCCTTTAAACATTTTAACAGATACCAGAAATATTCTTATTAGGAAACAGATTTTTCCCCTCTGGGGCGAAGATATACCACATGGTCTGCCAGTACAATTTGAATGCACATGTCAAGCTTGATCAAAAAGATAACAAATACGAACTTTTTACATAAATTTCAATAAAACATACATTTTTAATAAATGCTTTTAATAAAACGATCTAAAAAGATGTATAAAAATATATACCTATTGTGGTTTGATAGTTTGATTGGATCACACCATTTTATCAATATATTAATTAACAATGCAATAAACGTCCCGCGAAATATATATGCGTTATACTACGTCTATTGAAATAAATATGAATGAATTTCTTGTGACAAGCTTTTAAGATAATTTAAGAAGGTAATAACTATATAAATATTTAAAAAATAATGTGATCCAGTCAGACCCCAATCAAACGCACAGTGAAATATTTTATTATAATATTGTGTGCTTATAAGATATGATTTTCAAAATCGAGGTTTTAATTTTATTGGTCATGCTGTGTATCTGATCTAACATTCAATAATAAAAAAGTCTAACATTTGATAACTAAATTTAGACACATCTCTAGATGAATTATGTATTTAAAATTTCAGCTCAATCGAAAATTGGAATGTGTTTCAAAATCGACTTATAAAATTTGATTTTTAGACAGTTATTTAGATAGGAAAGCGTAAAGTTAAATAAAAACTCGTGAATCCCTACATTACACGAAGAAAGGAATATACAATTCTTTATTTTAAGAGATTTTACATAAATTGACAACAAGGCAGCGCGCGTGGTCTCCCCGGGCGGCGCCTGTAACTCTCCGTTGCTATGGCAATGGTCGACCAATCAGAAGTCACCGGAGTTAAGCGCCCACACGTGCTTACGTTTAGCGCCCTGGCCATATGAGTCGTATTTTACAGTAAGTTGCGGGTCTTTCCTATATAACGCTAATGTTTCTAGTATAATAAGAATCTCTAGTTCTGATTAATTTTGCTAGTTTCTTTGGCTTTTCATATTTACTGGAATTAAGAATTTTAATAATTTGAATTTCATGATCAGTAAGGGGACTGGTAACAAATAATATATCTAGTTTCTTAGAATAATTTGTAATAAACTAGAATTTCAGATTTCTTTGGTCGGTATATTATTATTGCATAATTTAAAGTTATTTGCTCAATAAATATCAAAAGTCTTCGTGTGTTGTTATTATTTTTGAGAATATCAATGTTAGTATCGCCTACTAGAAAACATTTAAACATATTTAATTTTTCCAACATTTCATCTATCAAATTTACATGTTTGTTATAATTTACCGAAGGTGGTCTATACATGCCACATATGATTTCTGGTGATTTTAATTTTAATGAAGTATATGACAATTCGTTTTCAAATTGGTCTATAACTTTGTAGGTAAATTTTTGCTTAACAAATTCCCAAACCTCCACCCCTTTTTTCTCTTCATGCATAAACTGAATTCAGGTTTTAATTTGAAATTGAAAAATGTTTCTTCGTTTCTTTTTCTCCATGTTTCTGTAACAATCACAATATCAATGTTTTGGTCTAGTAGAAGGACTTCTATTTGTTCTATCTTATTTGTCATAGATCAGGAATTTATGTATAGTAAATTTACTGAATTTGTTTACATTTTTCGATGTTCCAGTCAATGTCATTGTTCAAAATAATTAGTTTTTTCTCTTGCTTCTTTTATTTTTATTTAGTGTATTGGATAGTCTAAGATATTAGCCTGATGTCTACAATTAAATTTTGTATTTTCTTATTTTGGATTTTGCAATTTATACATGTTCGATTTTCTTTACAGTTAAAACGTACAGAACAAAAAGAACACGTTAAATATCCACAACAGTTATAACATATTAGAATGTTTAGATCTTCCTTTATAGTACATCTTTCCCACCCTAACGATATTTTTTGGTTTACTAATGTTTTAAAAGTATGTCTATGTATGTATTTTTAAATATATAATGAATCTTTTTGTATGGTTGGATTGTCTACAATATTTAATGTTGATAAAGTCATTTTTATCTATGTATTGCATTGCCTTCATTTCTTCTATAAGCATTTCATTGTCATATTTTTTCTCAGACCCATTAGCACCAATCTTGATAATTTCATTTTTGGTATATTTACTGAATAATTTTGTTTTAGATGTTCCTCAGACAGTTTTTTAATTTTGTATATCTTTTACTTCCTTACTGACTACTTTAACATTAACTGGCTTTATTTTATTCTGAATATCTTCTCTAGTTTTCTTACTACTCTGCGCCTTAAATGGTTTTATTACAGCAACTGGTAAATTTAGATTTTATTTTTTTGTTATATATAGTGCAACTCATTAACAATTCAAAGTAAGTTTTCTCCTTAGGTTAAGTTTCTGCATCTTGTTTAATTTCTAAATTTTCAGATAAATACCTTAAATATTTTCAATTCCATCAAACTTTTTTTAAATATCCAAATTTTCCAGAGAATCAATTTTATTAATAAGAATCTTCAATTTTATTTCCAATTTTTAGTTCATTTGAAATACTAAGTTTTTTAATAACATATTTTCAATTATCAAGCATTGAAGTTTTTGAAAGTTTTTCATTAATATTTCCGGAGCAATTCACACGCATATCCAGTCTTTTCTTTCTTTTTTGACTCTTCAGTTTTCTTTAATTTTTAATAAATTTAAATAGAACCATTTTTCACACTTACAACATCCTAAAAAAATAACTCTTTGTTGAACTCTTTGTTGAACTATAGCAGGTACTTTTCAGCATCATTTTCAACATTTTGTTGGACTGAATCGTAATTTGATGAACATGATTCTCTCTTGTCTTGAGAATTGATAGTAAATTGTGGAGAAGTGTATATGGGAGAACCAGGCCGCTTAATATCCATTAGTCTTAAGGAACATGAACGATCTATTAAAAAGAAACATATTGTTCAATCTGCTGTAGCTGAACACCAGCATACCACTGGACATATTATAAATGTAAAAGAAACTAACGTTCTAGCGTCGGTCCCAGGATTTTATTAACGAAAGATTAGACAGTTTATTGAAATTTTCAAACATACAAAAATCTTCAATAGAGATACGGGTTACGGTCTACATTACACGTGGAAAACGATCTTAACACAGGGTCACGATTCGAAGAGCACAAATCGGGTATAAAAGCTCGTCTGAATTGCTCCGAGCTCATTCAGTGTTCAGATCGCACGGAGTACAGACCCCTGAAGATGCCTCGTGCAATCAAAAGCGAAACGTCGGATAGCAATTCCAATTTGAGTTCTCAAGAACCATGATTTTTAGGGGTACCTCCTAATAAATATTTGACAGTTATCTCAATCTATTTTGTGCAGGGTTGAAAAAAACATATATATGTTTTGAATTGCTGAACAAAACATGTGTTTTTACCACCTTTTTAGCGACCTGAATACTGATCTTGGCTCGTAAATCGTTAAAGAGGTAAAATTGCCAAGCGTGCAGAATTCGGCGGTAATTTTCCGGCCCGAGCTGCTGTTTGTTTACGTCGAAGTATAAGACAAATGAACAATAAAAGTTAAATAATTGTAAACAAGTAAAGGTAAGTAATTTGATATCGCGATTTCAATAAGATCTCCAAGTATTCTTCTTTCACGAAGAGTTGTCAAATTCAGAAAGTTCAGACGGCTCTCATAAGAATGGTTCTTTAATTCGTTAGGTATCGTGGTAATTATCCGCTGAACTCTCTCAAATTACTATATATCTTTGATATGGGTTTCAGATGCAATGGTCATATCCAACAAAAGTTTTATAGAGCCTTGTTATCATCTCACTTGAATGATTTTTAAATTATTTTTGGATAAGTTATATTAGAGTTTTGGTGCTGCTCCTATTTTAAATCTGAAGTTATCATTACACCCAAATCCTTCTGGCTCTGAACTTTAACTATCTCTGTTTGGTTGAAATAGTATGACTGCATACGGTCTAAGCCTAGGAGGTGTTTAAAAGTAATTGAAGCTAATGGATATCCAACTAAATTCTAGATTGAGATAAGTTTTTGTCTATAAGTTGTTAGAAAAGGTTGATTCAGAAATACGTTTCCAATTAGTTTGCAGCTTAAAAATGTAGTGTTCTTCGAATTTTGTTATGAATAAATTATTTTTTAAACTTAATAAGGTTATTTAATGCGATAATAATAAATAAACACCCTAACAATAGCAACAATGATTATAACATTCGAAATATCTTAAACCCACTTCTTACTAGCAACGGTTCAAATTTTCGTAAGGTATCGTTTCCAATTCGTTTGCCGTCACTGTATATGCAGACTTTTTTAAGCCGGATTTTCGAATATTTAGGTACGTCGTCGAAATAAATAGTAAATTTAAAAACGAAATAAATTTTATTATATTCAGCTTGAAAGTAAAGGTATCTTTTAGAATTAAGTTTAATTTTAAAAAACCTTTTTACATTTTTATACGATAAGGTCAGATTTTTGGCTAAACCTGGAGACATCAAAATATTTTTAGAAAAATAAAACCCAAAACTTCAAGAGGTAGGGCTGATTTATAATAAATGTTATTGTTAGTCAGTGCAGTTAAAAAAGGACCAAACTGTAAGAAACATTTAATGCTGTGAACGAGAGTAGCTTTTCTTCTAAGGCAACTTCAAAATGCAGTTTTGTAACTTTTCCCTTTTCATTGATTCTGTATTATGGAAATTTTCAATAACACTCATTTTTAGCGAGTTACAACAAGAAAATCAGAAAAAAAAAATTAAGAAAATGGAATTTTTTTAAAGAAACGGCGATAAATGTATTTTGCTTATACTTTGTTGAAGATCAATCTATAAGAATTTTTTCTATCATCTATGCTTTTTCAGATTCTTTTTGTATTTGTTTTTGTTGAAAACTTAAATCGTTTGGCCACTAGAGGGCGTTCAATAGACCATTGTTTTTGACCAAAAAACGAGGTTTAAAAATTTTAAAAAATACTTCTCAAAGTATACCGCCCATTTCTAGTAGGGTTCATTACACCATAAAAATGAATGCTTCTTAAAAGTTTCAAATCGGTATTTTATTTTTTTCCAGAGTTATCGTGTATTATAGTAAATTCTAAAAACTCGAAAAAAAGTGTTTTAGTTCATTAATAGAAGAAAAAATAAAAATGATACGAGATCCGTTTGGTACCGTTCGAGAGCCATAAGTGTGCTTTAAAAATGTACCAAATTTTAAAAGTTTATTTGAAATCGTTTCTGAGATATACCGACCGAAAAGTAAAAATGTGCAGAAAGTACCTTTTTGCCACCACAACGAATACAGCCATTTTGAAAATCGCCGAGTCGACTGTTATAACAAGAGTTATGCTTGAATAAAATTTAAAAGTTCATTGGAATTATTTATATTTGATATATATTGAATATTAACTGTTATATGCTAAATTTCGAATTTTAATACATTTTGGTGCATCAAACATAAAAATATTTTTTGATGTAGATTCATGAATTATAAATTTTCCTTTTTACATTTTGTTACTAGAATAATTGAAAGCTTAAGTATACCAAGTTTATTTATTTATGTAATCTTACTAAAAACATTCATTTATTTTATATATAAACGGCTAATATTTAGTAAAAATATTAAGTCTTAATATCTGAAGACAATTAATACGTTAAACAAAAATTATTAACTTTTTTACACCATCTGTTCATGATTTCTAGTACACAGAAAGATTTTGGGACTCTGATCACGAATCCGAACTCAAATTCATTCACTCATGCCTCATTTTTGAGTTATTCCTTTGTTTTCATTTTTTCGTATGATTAAGATACAAAAACAAACTCTCTTATGTTTCTTACGTTATTTCAATTAATAAAAAATTTTATAAAAAAAAATAACACAGACTTCAAAAAATGCACTAAAAAGTGAAAAATAATATTTTATTTCATCTGGAAAATTTTACTTTCTGAAGTCGACACCAAACTTATTCTTAATTACCTATTAACAAAAATATATTTATGTACAGAGTGTTTTGATGTCTAATACTACGAGTATAATGTCTTACTGTCTTTATTAGTTCAGCTTTGACTTCACATAATTTTTTCCAGATGAAATTAAATATTATTTTTCACTTTGCATTTTTTGAAGTCGGTTTAAATTTTTTTTATACAATTTTTATTTCACATCCTTTTCAGTTCAATTCAAATGAGTTTCATTTCTACTGGGTCCACTGCATATTATGTAACATCATTGTATAATAACATGTCTTATACAATACACAGTGAAACATACATATTTTCCTTCCTGACAGAATGGTACACGCATTACGAATGCATATATTGTTCAATATAACATCATATAAACCGTAAAAATGGCGAGAGTTCCGCATTTTTTAACATTATTTCAATATAGTTGCTATGGAACCACTCCGGTAACATCCTGACAATTTCATCCAAATTGGTCAAACCAATACAGATTAATCGATGTACATACATAAAAAAACACATAGGATCACATGGATAATCTCCTCCTTTTTTTAAGTCTGTTAATAATTAAAAAAAAACATTTAACCGCATACACGTCCGGATACACTCTTGCGCAAGCTCACATCATTGCTCATTCAAACCTCTGAAAATTCCTCGCTTAATGAAAGTAGAAATGTCGGAAAGTTCTGCTGCCTTAATACGGTCTAATCTCAAAACCAAGCAATGAACTATCGTTAAATATTGTTGTGGGTGTAAGCCTTCAACATTAAGTAAAATTAAAAATAACATTTCAAAAATATAACGGTAAAAGTATGAGTCACTCCAGCGATTATGCTAAATAATTTACTAACAATTGGAGTGTAGTTTTTGTAGTTTTGAATTAAATAAATATACCTTTCCTTCAGTACAAAAACATCCTTCTATAAGATTAGATGCTTTGGGAACTAAACCGCCTTTTAATTTTCCTGCCCTTTCTTTAATATCTGCACAAGTTTCTTGCTTAGCCTTCGCACAGGGTTCGTAATATTGATCTGATGAACAACTCTGAAATAAATATAATTTGTTATTCAAAGTAAAAATATTCATGTTTATACTAATTTAAAGAAAAATAGCACGTAACTCAAAAAAGTTTGGTTTAGATAATATTCAGAGTAGGTAGGTATATTTTTGAAAGGAAGGTAATATTTTTATAATTAGTTAATAGAATACACAAGGGCGCTTAGCTATTTTTTGCCAATGCTAAGTTCCAATATATAAGGTAATAAGAGTTCTCTAAATACTTAATTTCGGTTGGTTAGTACCTAGACAGTATTCAGGTGAAAACTGAAAAACTAATGGAAAACTATTAATATTATCGATTCTATTTTTTATAAGGGTTTCTTTAGTGCTGGTATTAATATTATGATGACAAAAAAGCATCAAAAAGTACCAACGATGCTGATAAGTAGAACGGTTGTTAATCAAAATAAATGCCGGTTGAATGTGTCCCAATATTAATTTTAACTAATAATAATATCTGAATATTTAATTCAAGTTGTATGTACTATTCTGGCATAAAAGTTTTAGTAGCAAGAAAATGATTCAGGTGAATTTTGACTAGATAGGTTCTTAGATAAGCAAATGATGTATAGAATATATTTAATGAAAGGCAAAATATATTGTGCCAAACTGAGTTACCGAATAATTTTAAAATTTTCTAAAATATTTTGTTAATTTTGACGACTAAATTAAGCATCTGCAGAAAATCCGAATTCTACATATATGTATTTAATATGAAACAGTATCAATCAAATAACAATATTCACTGAAATACATATAGTAATTTATAAAAAGGCAAATAACATATTTACCGGCGCTGGACAATGTTCATTCCTCCAGTTGACACAAAATCCTGAAGCTGCACAGTCTCTTGAAAAAGCTTCTATAGCTGAACAAGATTGTTCTGGTTGATTTCCGCAGGTGTCTTTCTTACACCAATCGAGGAAAAGAGAGGGATCCATTACATTAAGACACTAAAAAAGCTTTTATGTTATTATACTTTTATTTGCATTATGTCATATATTCATTTCAAATATATTTAGATTAACTTAACTACCCCTCCATTCACACTTCTCATTTTCTTGGAGTCAGTTAAAAATACAGATAACACTAAGAAGGGCGACTTAAGAAACTAAGACACAAATCAATATAAAAATTTGTTTTTTTTTTATTCCACAGCAAAAAATAAATAATTTCGAAGTGTTTTAATTCAACTATTTAAATGATTATTGTTGATTATAAGTATTGATAAGCCTGTTAATATGAGCCTTAACTATTAATATTATATATGTAGTAAACATTTATTTATTATCTGTTTCGTTTAACGTGTGGCTCTTTCCCACAAAACATTATTAGTTATTATTGAACTGGTAATTCTTAGCACATAATTCTATTGCCAAAAGACGCGAACGGGCCCTTCAAATAATAAAACTCGTCATAGAACTTTATTTTCCAGGATGTCGGCAAAAGAATATTTAAACCTAAAAGGTTCCAATTTTTATAACATAAAGCTTTTAACCATCATAAACTATTTGTTCATGGCCAGCACCATGGGAAAGTCTTGTCATAAAATTTTAGATAGTTCATAGTTTAATAGGCACTGTCGTTACAAGAAGTCCCTATGTAAACTGGTGGACTGTGTGTCCTTATTTTCTTATAAATCAAGCTAGGCCACTGTCCTTGATAAAAGTAAAACTTTACAACTTGAGGTGTGGAGTAATCACAGGCAGTAGACAAAGTACGTTCATAGCATTAAGAACAGTTCCTTTTCTTTTGTAATAGTACATATATAAATAAAATTAAGAATACAAAAAATTAAGTGAAATGTTTAAATTGAGCGGAGAAACAAAAACTAAGAAACATATTATTATTCTAGGTTTTTTATGACATTGAAAGCAGTGTTATCTTTAATACTTTTAGAAACTCGATTTAGATTATGTATTAATTTTTTCTGAATCGCTTTCTAAAAAAGTATCTGAAATAATACGGTATTTATTCGATCGTTTTGGTTTCGATTATAAGAGGAATGTTCAAGCCTCTTCTCTTTACTCTATAAAAAAATTGTTCAATCTGCTGTAGTTGGATTCCAGCATGCCACTAGACATATCATAAAAGTAAAAGAAACCAAGATTCTAAGGTCAGTTCCAGGATTCTATAAACGAAAATTAAAGAAAACTATTAAAAACATCCAAAAAAATTCATTAGAGATAGAATTATAGTCTATGGCACGTGGAAATCCCAGTTGACAGCGGGTCTCGGTTTGGCAAGCGCAAGATGGGTATAAAAGCCCGCCTGAATCTTTCCGAACTCATTCAGTGTTAAGATCTCGTGGAGTAGGGATCCATAAAGATGCTTCGTGCAATCGATGACGAAACGTCGGATAGTAATTCCAATTTCATTCGGTCAACTCTCAAGGATCACGATTGTCCGTATTTTAATTATAATAATTTTACTAATCCGCAACTGCCATTTCTTTTGGGAATAAAAAATAACGTATTATTACACTAATTCATTGTTCAACCAAATTACAAACCTTCTCTCTAGACTCTCAACTAGTACAACAGCCGGTATACGGTATAAATTTAACATTTTTTTTTAATGTTCAAAAAATTTTTTATGCAGCACAACCTTAACGGCTGTGCTTTGATTATAATAGACCGGATATGTAAAGAAGGGCCCGCCCGATTAATTTTTCATAGTTTCAGAAGCGTATGAGTTACACTTTTCGAGATACTGACCATCATCAGGCAATTTTCACCCATGCAATGTGTCGTAGGGACGCAGTTAAATGGACTTACGGTACTTTTAGATGTTCCTGTGAGTGAATACGATAAATTTCAACCGCTAAATGTTCGAAAAAAAAGTTTGCCCGGAAATGAATGGCTTCAAAAATCGAGCAAATAATTTGGAGACGCCACTTTTTGATAAAAGAGCAACAATAAGTATTCAAATAACGAAGATATTTGAATACATAGACGAATTGATGCCATTATCGCTTATAGAAAGAATGACCTAAATGTTTTTTGAAAATATTTTCTACCGCATAATTCAGTATACGAAAACCCTGCAAAGATTTAGTAGTAACGTAAACCGTTCGGCAGTTTTCGGAAATAAACTTTTTTTCATGTAGTTCTGAGTTCTTCATGATACAGCGCGGTACTCAGAACCTACGCCATCAAGCGCTTTGCATCGTCGCATACCCCCGGGTGTCTACTAAAAACGTGCCAAATTTTCTTTCCATTCTGCGACCATTCTGAAACGGTCAAAAGGTCAAAAAACATGTTTTCCAGATAAACTTCTACGATCGTTAGCAGCGTTATATAATAGCCCATTTCCGGACAAAACCTTATATACACCTCGTCTTCCATCAATCTCAACACAGATTGTTAAGTGTGCTTCCTAGTAGTTCGTCGGTTATTTTCGCAGAGTATAAACAAGTTTTGTTAAATGTTCAGCATGGCCTTCCTGGCTTGATGGTAGTATACTTCGCTTTGGATGCGGCCCGACGCGTTCGAATCCTCGTTCAGGCGGATGACTTTTTTAAATTTTTTTTAACAAAACCTATAATTAATATAAATGCGTATTCAATTAGGTTAGGATTGGTTAGGTTTGCTGTAAAGAAAGCACACGGTGTTGCGCCTACAAAATTCCGAGTCTATATTAACACAAGGATTTTTTTTAACATGACCTATACTGTTAGAACGAAGATATAATACATAGACGAATTGATGCCATTATTGCTTATAGAAGGAATGACCTAAATATTTTTTGAAAATATTTTCTACCGCATTATTGAGTATACGAAAACCCTGCAAAGGTTTAGTAGATGTAACGTACACCGTTCGGCAGTTTTCGGAAATAAACTTTTTTTCAGGTAGTTTTGAGTTCTTTATGATACAGCGCTGTACTCGGAACCCTCGCCGTCAAGCGCTTTGCATCGTCGCATACCCCCGGGTATTTACTAAAAACGTGCCAAAATTCCCTTCCTTTCTGTGACCGTTCTGAAAGGGCAAGGTTCCAAAGGTCAAAAACATGTTTTCCAGATAAATTTCTGTGATCGTTAGCAGCGATATATAATAGCCAACTTCCGGACAAAACTTTATATACACCTCGTCTTCCATCAATCTCAACACAGATTGTTAAGTGTACTTCCTAACGGTTCGTTGTTTATTTTCGCAGAGTATAAACATGTTTTGTTAAATGTTCATCATGGGCTTCCTGGCTCAATGGTAGTATACTCCGTTTTGGATGAGGCCCGATGCATTCAAATCCCCGTTCAGGCGGATGACTTTTTTAATTTTTTTTTAACAAAAGTTATAATTAATAAAACTACGGATTAAATTAGGTTAGGATTGGTTGGGTTTGCTGTAAAGAAAGCGCACGGTGGCGCACCTACAAAATTCGGAGTCTATATTAAAACAAGGATGACCTATACTGTTAGGTACACCTGTCTCGTTAATGTTAGGTTAGTCCAAGTTCATCGACAAAACTATCATTAAAGCTAAAAGCCATCATTAAAGCCATTAAATCACACCTCAAAACATCGAAAATCAGATTTGAAATACGTGCGCTTCCAAAAGTGGTGTGACTGGTGGAAGACGGAGTGGATTTAGGGAAAATAACTGGTTTTATTATAATGTTCAGATAGATACTGAGCTCGCAGTGTCTATTAACATCAGTCGAGACCCAGCTTATATAAAAAATTCTATAATACCACGTATTTATTTAATTCATTCTTTCATTTTTATTATTTTGGCTTTTAGAATTTTTATTATTATTTGTTCGAATCTTGTTTTCTTATTTTTTTTAACTTTACTATGTTTTTTCTTTTTGATTTCAAATTTTAAAATAAAATATTGTGTTGTTTTAATTTAAACATTTGCAAAATTAATCTCTGCTGATTATATTTATATGTCTAGTAAATTCACATATTTAGTTTTTTAAGAATTTAACAACATTTTCTGACAATATTTCAGAAATACGAAACATGTGAAAATACTAGCTTCCAAAGAAATACCAACAATTCAAAAAAAAAACCTTATGGTCCTAAGAATTCTATGGCTTGTATTTTAAATCTCCTTTTATAATTTATATATACATACCTGGCCAAATTTATTGGCATCAAGCAACTGCAAACATGGATCCTCTTCAGGGGGCACTTCCCCACACTTTTCCTCGGGCTTGTTCTCACATTCTTCTCTAGTTTGCCCACCAGGTAAGTTTTCATAGAGCCTAGTAAGTATAAGTTTGCATATCAGTTAGTAACTGCTAACAAAAGTTACGGATTAGTGACCACTATTTATAAATGCGTGCTATAGACAATGGAACATTCACTGTTAAACCTCCTTACAACGCCCTTGTTTTAAACGATTTACAACGTTTTATTCAGCGGTACATTTCTGATAAACATAAACTAAAAGGTAGTTATATCAATGTAATATAAAGATAAAAAATAAAATCCCAATATAAATTTAATATAATGTAACAGGCTACACAATAATGTAAAAGCTTAAAAACTGTCCAAGTGAAAAGTAATTTTGGTAAAAGAAATTGGACTATATAATGGTATTATATAGAGGGTTATTCATGGTCAGTGGCCTATTAGAAGTATCTGGAGAACCAATGATAAGATTACTTTGAAAATTTGGTTCTTGGAGATGAACTCTTTTTAAAAATTTCTTAAATTGTTTGGTGTTGCCTTTTTTACTTTGAACCAGTGGCAACATCCGTTTTATTAATGGAATGATCTGTATGTTATTGCATTTTTGTTTTATCCTGAATATTTTCTGTTTTTCTATATCTAATTTCAACTGTTTTCGAGAAAATGACGCTTAAAAATTGACATTTTTGGCCCTTTGAGGCTCTGTAGCTCCCAAACGACTTTACTTGCAACGAAATGGATTGCGCTCATATCTTAGGTTTTAAGTTATTTATCTCCTGATACCAATTTCTACTTTGATATGAAATGTCAAATTTTGAAACCTACCATCAAACCAGAAATTGGTGTGGGGAAATAGATAATTAAGAACTAAAATAGGAAAATGAAATCCATCTCGTTGCAAGTTACGTCGTTTGATAGTTTTAAAGGGTCAAAAAATTCAATTTTCAAGCGCCGTTTTCTCGAAAACAGTTAAATTTAGGTATAGGAAAAATTACACAAAAAGAGTTTAGAACGTTCAGGACAACACAAAAATGCAATAATATACTGGGTATTCCATTTAGAAAACGGATATTGCCACCGGTTTAAGGTAGAAGCGCCAATATCGCACAATTTAAAATATTTAAGAAGGGAGCCTATGGCCAGAGCCAAATTTCCTAACTAATCTATTAATTAGTTTTCCAGATCTATTCATTAGTCTTCCTAGAATTCTACTGACCGTAAATAACCCTGTATATTATGCCTGTTCCTACAAAAAGTAAAACATTGACAAATATTTAAATCTTCTTTCAAAAAAAATCTTTTAGAGTAATAAACTTTATATGAACTAAACTGGTTAACACTTGAAGCGTACATCTAAGGTTTTTACTCCATTTTCTTGTTGTTTCTAGTTGTCTATCCTCTTACGCGGATTTTGATGAAGTTAAACTATTTGGAATGGTTGGTTAACTGGCTTTCGATCGAGGTATCAATTTAATGTGAAGTAACACATGACAGGGATATGCAAGACATAAAATGAAGTGATGTAAAATGTCCTAAAATGTTTGGGGATCCCATTTTAATTTAAAAAATGCTGTTTTATTCTTCATTTGATTTTTACAGATGTTCCCAAAAATTATGGACAGCCATTGAAATCAAAACTTCTGTTTATCTACAAAATTTTGCCGATGCTAAACCTTGGAACACTATTTATAACATTATTATAATAAAGCATACTATTTATAATTTCTTTGTTTAAAGTGCATTAGTCTCGGGACAGTTTTGGAATTTCTTAGACATCATCTTTCTTAAGGTACAGGGCGACTAAAAATATGCGATTTTCAGGCTAATTGAAAAATCAATCTTTATTATTTTAATACCTAAGTGGTCATAAAACGTCCAAAAGTTTATTGAAACAACATTACTTGAATACACATATTATTATCATTTAAAGAACGAGTTTCGATAGAAAATTGTTCTACTGTATTTAGTGGGAACATCTGGGTTTAAATAAACAACTTCACTTCACCAAATAAAACACTAAAATAACAATAAACGGAAAGCAAAAGAACTGTAGTTATTTGGACCTCCCCATATTGACTATTAAAGGTCTTATTCATCTAGATGCGGTTAGATGCCGAATGAATTCCAGAGCAATAGCGTTCCTTATATCCCTACTGACATTCACAATTTCATCATCACGCGGCCTCATTAGCAGTTTGATTCTACTCCAGATATGCTCAATTAGATTTAAATCTGGAGTCATAACAGGCCACTCCATTGTCTCAATGTTGTTCTTCTCTAAGAACCCCTTGACTATATGTGCCCTGTGGTGTGGGGCCGCGCACGAACCTTACTAAATAATTCAAAGTAATCCTAGTCTCGCGCATAACACAAAAGTGCAGTCTTACTATCTCTCATAATTCCTCCCCAAACATTTACACCACGACCTATAAATGATACACGCGCATCTATATTCTTTTCTCTTCTTTTTTGTTATGTTCTCTCCATACCAGAACACGACCGTCTAAAACCTGCATATTAAACTTTCGTTCATCTGCAAACACACATCTTATCCGTGGCCCACTGTTTTCGAGCAGCACGATGTTGTTTTATAGGCAGAAAGTAACTTGCTCTTATTCTCGCTTTTGGTCTCTAGAAGAACAACAATAAATGGCTTATGTTAGTTTCTTCATCATTAAGTCTGCAAATGAAATGTGTTTTATACACATTATTACATTTTGGACCAAAAGATAATTCCTACATTAAGAATTAGAAAAATGGTTGTACCGATTACCATGTAGTTTTAGCAATTTGTATATACAGGGTGTCTCAAAAAACCTGGGTTTAGATTAGTTTTTTTGACTGATTGTAGAATCTAAACAGCATAACTTGGAAAAAAACTGTTTGCACATTCCTAACTTAGTTTTCATTATTCTGTGATGTCCTATAATTATGTCATCAACGGCCCTTTTAACCGGAAGTAGCAAATATTCAATAATATCACGAACTTGGGGTGAAAAACAAGTTTGTTGTTAATTATAACATATATAGAATAGAATAATAAAATTAATATACAAGCAGCTGAATTGGTTATGAAAAATTAAGTTCAGTACATCCTAGTTTTTTTCGAGAATCTTGTTTTCATAAAAATAAATTTACTAAAACTGCTTCACAAACAACCCTTACAACTTTTCTAATTGAACCATTTTTCTAACGCCTCATATTATTTGTTATCTTTTGGTCCAAAATATAATACTGTCGGTAAAATTAATTTCATTTACAGGCTTCGTGGTGAACTAATTGATATAAGCTCCTTGTTGGGGGTTTTTCCAGACAAGTAAAAGGAATACCGGCGTACGCTGGCGAAGTATGTGATTACTGGAGCAGTGGCATATACAGCAGATGGAGGGAGACACTCAAAAGCTGTCAAATCGCGCGAGGACAACCGTATTTTCGGGTTACGTACGTTACCCTCTGCTTACAAGACAACATCGTGCTACTCGAAACCAGTAAGTTGTTTATGCTACTTACTGGGGAATAGCAGAAGAGAATAGATGTGTATTTTGTAGATGAATGTAGGGTTAATACGCTTGTTTCAGATGGTCGTTTTTCGGTATGTAAAGGAGATAATAAAAAGAGAAGAGAGGATAATATGGATGCTCATATATCTTTTAAAGGTGATTGTGGAAATGTTTGGGGAGGAATTGTGAGAAATAGTAGGACAGAACATAATCAAGGAGTTCTTAAAGAAGAACGCCATTGAGAGAATGGAATAGCCTACCAGGTCTCCAGATCTGAATCGAATTGTATATGTCTGGAGTAGAATGAAATTGCCGCTGAGGCAGCGTGACAATGGGATATTGAGTGTGAAGATTTAATGAATGTCAATAGAGATATATGGGAAACTATTAATCCGGAATTCCTTTAACGTCTAAGTGCGCTTACTTAAGCAGGATCTTTAATAGTCAGTGAAAGGGTGGCCCAAATCACTGTTACTTTTTCGTTTTCGGTTTGTTGTTTATATTTTAGTGCTTTGTTTAGTAAAATTGTGATTTTTATTTAAATCTAAATGTTACTCTTATGTACATTGGAATAATTGTCAACCGAAACTCTCATTCTCTAGATGATAAATACCCTGTATATTCAAGTAATGTTGTTTTAATAAACAGTGTTGGTATAACTTAGGTGATAAAATAACAAAGAATGATTTTTCAACTGGCCAGAAAACCGCATGTTTTACAAATATCATGCTTTACTATGATAATTTTATTCACAGGGTTCCTAACAAAATTTAGGGTCGGCAAAATTGTGTAGAAAATCAAAGTTTTTCAATAGCTGCCCGCCCAATTTTTAGGGACTACCAATATAACGCATATGTACGTGTCTTGTAGACACTTGTTTACCACAAGTATCTGTGGTAAACGTAAGAACAATTGGATCTAATAGCCAACAAAAAATACGAGGTATGATTTAAAGAAAGTCCCATTTTCAGGCAAAAATTCATTTTACATCACTTCATTTTGTGCCCTGTATATCTCTATCATGTGATAATACGCGTTACATTGATAATTCGATTGAAAGTCAATTAACTGATCATTTTAAAAAGTTCAACTTCAACAAAATTCACATTATACTTTTAAGGATAAACAACTTTGAAAATGGGGTGAAAATCTAGGGTGGACGCTTCGAATGTTGACCAGTTTATATTACTCTTATCTGTACTCTTAAGAATGTATTAAATAATTAACCTTTGTTGCATAAACTTTTACTTTTTCAATGCATAATTTTCATTTCTTGTAATACATTTTACATTTAGTTCGGAATAAACAAATAAATAAATAAATACATAAAAAGCATCGAAGCCTAAAATGTTTGTACGAGAGAGTAGCCAAACGTTTGAAA
Organism: Kuschelorhynchus macadamiae; assembly: GCA_030620095.1. NCBI lineage: Eukaryota > Metazoa > Arthropoda > Insecta > Coleoptera > Curculionidae > Kuschelorhynchus > Kuschelorhynchus macadamiae. Next base: position 1,499,535 of record JAUTXW010005511.1, read on the forward strand.
TAACCATATATACTTAGTTTGGTAATGATCCAGTCGTTTTTGATCCCCAGTTATGTTTTCTTATATACAGGGTACGCCGCTCTGGTGATAGATGAACGTGAACTTTTAAAATATTTTAGATCGTGCGGTGTTGCATCGGCTACCTTAAACCGCTGGCAACGTTCATTTTCTAAATGCAATGCTTTGTATATTTTTGCATTTCCCTGAACATTCTAAATAGTTTTTGTGTTGTGTTTCCTATACCTAAATTCAACTGTTTTCCAGAAAATGACGTGTTTTACTTTTTAAATCTCTGTAACTTCCAAACGACCTAACTTGGAGCAAAATGGATTGCACTTTCAGATCGTAGTTTTTAATTATCAATCTCTTGACACCAATTTCTACTTTAACAGGGAATGTCAAACTTTGACACCTCCTAAAAACCGGAAGTTTGTGTGTGTGAAAAGATAAATAAAAACTAGGAAAGGGAAACGATTTTGTTCCAAGTTAAGTGGTTTGGAAGTTAAAGTTCTTCAAACGGTCAAAATGTCAATTTTCAACCGCCGTTTTCTCGAAAACAATTGAATTTAGGTATAGGAAATTACACACAAGAAGTATATAGAATGTTCAGGGAAATAAAAAAAATAATAATATACAGAGTATTCCTTTTAAAAAAGGATGTTTGAACCGCTTTACTGTAAAAGCGGCAACACCAGACAATTTAAAATATTTTAGTAAGGTAGTTTATGCTCACCTTTGACTAGAGCCAAATTTCCAAAGTAATATATTTATTGGTTGTCCAGATACTTCTAGTAGGCCACTTAGTTTGGCGTACCCTGTACAGAGGATATATTTGTTTTGTACTGTCGGGTTTAGTTTTAATCAATGAACTATTTAACGTGTTTCAAGCTTTAAAGGATGTTTTCAAGTTACAATTTATAGCTACTTTTTGATCATTTTGGATGTTCTTTTTACATAAGGAATTGTGATCATTAACAGATTGTTTTTTCTTGTATTTAAATTGTTTTTGATTGATATTTCAAGTTCAAGACCATTGTTTATACTGCTGGTCTTCTAATAAAGACATCTGCGCCTTACATAAGTGTATGGCTCGGTTATAAGGACCTAGTGGTACCATGTACGTATGTATGTAAAGGCGTGCGTGTTTATACGTGGGTGTAAGTATGGAACCACTGACGTAGCTCAAGTTTACATTCTTCACCCGACCCTAAATAATTGTGATATGAAATAAAATATAAAAATAATTGTAAGAACTAAGAACAGGTATACATGTACAGAACTTTTATTTATATTTTTACACCTAGTTACTATTATTCAATTTTATAGAATATATATATATATATATATATATATATATATATATATATAGAGATATGTATATATATATAATATATATATATATATATATATATATATATATATATATATATTTGAATGTATAGAGAAAATTAAAACATTGAAAAATATACAAAACCTATATTTTTTATTTTAATGGAGCACCTTTTGTTACAGGTCTCCATTACGAAATTTTGGCGTTTTTCTAAGTAATGTTGAACACGCTTTACAATCATTGATAAGTTTAAATTATAATCTAGTAATAAATGGTGACTTTAATGTAAACACTTTATATCTAATGATGCTTAAGCAACAAAGTCTAATGGATATGATTGCAATATTTGGTCTTTAAGCAATGATCATCTCTCCAACTAGAAGAAATTATTGCATTAATAATATTTTTCCCAATATAAACAATACTGATGCTTATATTTTCGACTTCAGTCTTTCAGATCGTTTA
>JAUTXW010005512.1:0-27500 GCA_030620095.1 Kuschelorhynchus macadamiae
ACGGAATAGTTCATGACCTCGAAACGGATAAGTTTTCTTTTGGTTTAACACAGATACCGGTAGAAATTATTGGAAAGGACATTAAAGTGGGAGGAATAACGTACACAGGCACGCCAGGTTTATACGAATTGCTTTTCAAAAAAGAACCGATAGGTTATAAGAAGGAAGATTTAGATAATTACATGAACATTCTAGCTAAAACAAATGTATATCGTAGGAATTTTGATTCAAATGAACAAGTTCAAGGAAATACATCACACAAATATGTTACAATAATAGGACCATATTTACAAAGAAAGGGGATTACAAAGACAAAAACCTTGCCAAGATTAGTTACAGCATTTAACAAACCACAACCTCCGTTTAGAACAACTAGAGCCAAATCTACAGGAAAGGGATTAATTTTGAAAACAAACAGATCAAATACAGACTATGTATACTGGAATAATGTAAACGAAATTGTTGATAGGCTACGTTTATTAATTTCATCAAGTGATGCGGGAAATAATGCTCATAGTAACGAGATTATCTCTATTATTGAAGAATTAAGAGAAGATAAAGTAATACTATAAATAACAGCTATCAAATATAATCATATTTATTGTTTAATGAAAGCTCAACATGACAGTTGATAAATTTGGACGCCATATTTCAAAACAAGATCAAGAGAGAATAAGTGACATTAATAATTTAAAAAGGAGATTAGGTGAAAATGAAACAAATAATGAAATCTTTGCTAAAAAGCTTAAGGTTTTTGATGAAAATTTTTTAAAGTATGAAAACCAGATTAAAGTATGTTATACCTCAATTGAAAACGTTAATAAACAGTTGCTAACGCTAAATCAAATAAGTAAAGATTTGCAATTTTTAAATGAACATGTTAAAAAGGAAGACAAAAAATTAAGTGATGATATCAACAAAATTAATAAAATAATGGAAACAAATATAAGAGAAGTAATAATTGAAAAACACAAGGAAAAAATTAAACAATTAAGAACTTTTATAAAAAGGTTAGATGATGAAAAAAAAAGAAATCAAAATAGCATTCTTAACAGTAGAACAATTGACCAACTCACTTTGGAAGAAAATCAACAATATATTTCCTTGGAAAATATAATGTCCAGTGTAATTAAGAAATTAGAACAAGAATTAAATAAAACAGAGGAGGAATTAAAAAATAGTGATAGTAGATCAACTACTTTCTTAACTGGAGAGATAAAAAAATCCTTTAATGCGTTAGAAAAGGAGATTACTAAAATTAGTAAAATTTTAAATGAAAAAAGTTATACAATACAAATTGATAAATTGAATGAATGGGAAAAAACATATAAAAGTTATATTTCGAATTATTACAAAACATAGAAAGTGAACTTCCTTAAAATTGAATAAACAAGTTTGTTGTCATGACAACCGTTAAACAGCAAGTCGTTAATGAATTACATAAACCTGCTAGAAAAAACTACAAACGCAGAAGGGTGGTAGTGAAAGGGTTAAATGATCTTTTTCAAGCTGATTTGGTTGAAATGTTACCCTATGCCAAATTTAATAAGGGATTTAAATATATCTTGATTACCATAAATGTATTTTCTAAGTATGTTTGGGCCGAACCGTTAAAATCTAAATCTGGAAAAGACGTAACAGCGGCAATGAAAAAAATATTAATCAGTGCAAAAACTCCACCAAAAAACTTGCAAACGGATAGAGGAAGAGAGTTTTTCAATGTAAATTTTCAAAATTTGATGCAACAATTTCGAATTAACCATTATAGCACGTTTTCCAATTTGAAAGCGAGTATAGTAGAAAGAGTGAACAGGACTTTAAAGAATAATATGTGGAAAATATTTAGCATTCAAGGAAATTACAAATGGTTTAATATATTAGCGGATATTGTAAAAGATTATAACAATACAAAACATTCTTCAATAGGAATGAAGCCAAAACAAGTAAATAAAACAAATGAAAATAGAATCTTGAAATCTGCATTTACTCATGCTAAAACGTTAGATATAAAATCTCCAAAGTTTAAAGTGGGTGATCACGTACGAATAAGCAAGCATCGAGAGGCATTTTCAAAAGGTTACACACCAAATTGGTCAAATGAGATATTCCACATTAAAGAAGTTAAGATGACAAACCCTTGGACATATTTAATTCAAGACGAAGATAATCAGGACATTCTGGGTGGTTTTTATGAGCAAGAATTACTAAAAGTAAAGCATACCGATGTGTATCTTATTGAGAAGATTTTGAGAAGGAAAGGAAACAAAGTTTATGTGAAATGGTTAGGACTTGATAAAAAATATAATACATGGATTGATAAAAAAAATATTGTTTAATTAAATTGAAATTAAATTTTAGTTAAATTTGTTTTATTTCTGTTCCTCACTTTATGCTTTAGCTGATACAAATTACAAAGTCTTAATGTGCTAATTAATTTCAAATAAAATTCACATTTACTAAACTAAAATTTTATTAAGTAAAACATCAAATACAATTTTTATTAAAACGTGTCAAATATATTTTATTTCTATGTTCCTCAGATAATATCGAATCTAGAATAAGTTTACAATCATTTATTCTTTTTTCAAAACGGAGTCTATCTAAGTACCACATCTGAAAGTTACTCCTACGGGCTTGTCTGTAAGCAAAGCTCCACTTCACTAACACATGCACCTTATTGTTCTCTTCCAGAAAAGATATTGTTTTCTTCGTAATATTTTCTTTTTGATCCATTTTCATTGTTTTCTTCGTAATATTTTCGTTTTGTTCCATTTTGCTTCAATTTGTTTTCCATTTGTTCAGGATATAAAGCAAGTAATTCCATCATAGTTGAAACATTTTCACTGTTAGGATTTTCTGTTGGACTTATTATATTATAAACATGCGTACACAAGTCGCCACAATCAGATGAAATATTATTTTGAAATATTTTGAAATATGTATTGAATTCTTGCCTTTTAAGTATAGATAATCTATAATCAATAATTTCCTTTAATCGCCACAAATTGTCCAAAGACTCTTGTCCTAAGTATATGAAGTGTGGGCCTTTTGTAATTTGTAGAACAGGGGTATCATTTATTTTCTGAACCTGCAGATGAATGTTGTTTATATTCACACTGGTTTGATCAACTTGAGGAAAGTAGAAATTGTTTACAATAATTCCTTGATGAACACAAATGTCTTTCCAATTTTCTTCGGTTAGTGCGATTGAAAATCCAGTTTTTCCACCAATTACAATTTTTGGAGAAAAATCATTTAAACTAATGCCAACAAGAACAAATTTTGACAAAGAATTATTTAAAAAATAAATTTTTGAATTAAGAAGCGTTTCCAAAGGTTTATGAACCACGGCGTTGTTCATAATGACTAAACGAGACTGAAACATATTGTGTTATTCTTGTACTTAAATATTCTCATCCCCACTTTCTTTAAAGTTTCGTTTAAAATGGATTAATGAAAAAATAGATTTCCAGTTTGAAATTTATAATAAAGATAAATAATTAAAATGGTAATGTATAAAAATAATGCAAAGTTTAATGTAACACTAATGATGGAAAAGTAATAATTTTTGAATCCGTCATAATAATTGGTACAGTTGGGGGTTAAAATTTGTAACTGATTATTTTTAAACTCTAACCTTTCTATCCAATTTGTATCAAAAATAGATCGATTTGGATAATGATACAAAATTTTAAAAAATTTACTTGCATTTTCATTTCCATTTATTCGTTCCATCCAACTAATTGTACTATTGTTAATTAATCCAATTTTCATAAATTTACAATATTTACTTAGAGTGACGTCTGTTTTATTAGAAAAACATATTTCACACTGTGTTACGCCAGGGGGATGATGAACATAAAAAACATTTTGGAAAATAAAATAAAGAAGAATAAATTGAGATCTACTGATAGTCATTAAAACAAATTAATAATAATATTCCAAATTTATTAACATTAAGCAGATACTTTCACCACGAAAGCAAAAGCAGTTGTAAAAAAATAACAATAAAATACTTAATTTAAATATATGTAAAAGTTCATAAATAAGGATATTAATAATACTATATAAAATGTGTAGCTTGAAGACTTATTTTGAATGGTTACAATTATTCGATTCCTATTTTTCCATAAACAGTTATTTAAATCACAATTCCTAGCAAATTTCTTATGCTCCACAATAGGATCATCATAACTTAACCAATCAAAAATTTCAATACCACAATAAAAACATTTACAAATATCATTGATTGAAGTATAGTAAAAGCCAGCTCCAGCTAACACTTCTGGTCTCAATTTTCCTTTCCATTTTTTAAAAGTGGAAAGTCGTTTTTCATATGTTTTAAAATAACTGTTATCAATTTCTTTGTCAAAAGTTTCTAAGCACATTTTGTGAAAGACTTATGAAGACTAACTTTGGTTTCAAAAACAACAAATTTAAATACCTTATAATATCTACATAAATATATCTAAATCTTCATGTTCTGCATTCCATTGATACAAAGCAATATCTTGGTGTCCCCAAGCTAATGTATTAAAACTATAGGGAATTTTATACCGCTTATCATCTTCGGAACTCAAAGCCAATTTATTAATTAACTCTGTAAAAATTGTATGTTGTCTAGATCGAAAAACATACATTGAACAAAAGGTTTTAGAATGATTTTCAACAACATCTTTATAATGAATAAAATCCAACTGCTTTTTAATTGCACTTTTTTTAACACCTTTTGCTTTTTTTGTTAAACTGTTTTCCGTTTTAATACAATATGCTTTTGCTCCAGTACCAAAGAAAGTAGTAATGGGTTCACCAGCATATTCATCTTTGAATTTTCCTATAACTGACTTTGTAATAGGCATTTCATGAATATTATTAAATTCATAATTAGATGTGTCAAATTTGTGAATATTTTTTATCATGTCAGAATAAATATTTGGAGTTGTGACTTCTAAAATGAACGAATCGGTATCGGTGTATAAAAGTGAAATATTTTCCTGATAAAGAGGTTTTAAAAAATTATAAAAGAAATCATACATGACAGTTTTAGATATATCTAATATTGAGAAGCCTACATATATTGGTTTATTGTAAGTAACTTGAATCTTTTGCATTTGAATAGCTACCAAGTTTTCAGAAAATATTGTTAAGTCCTTGAAATATGGTTTTGCAATTAAATTCTCAGCACCATCTTTTCTTCTATTTTTTTCCCACTCTGTAACAAGTCTTACGTCAATTCTCCTATCAACATTTTCCATAGTCTTGCCATAAATACTATTATTTGCCAACTTGTAAGTATTACGATCAAATTCATTCTTTGAATCATTTCTTAATCTTGAATTCAAGTCTATATATTTTTTCAACCAATCAGATTGAGAAAACTGTAAAACTCTATGAACTTTAGTTAACTTGAGTCCATGTTCCAAACATTGTTTTAATAATTGATAGTGAATAACATATTTTGATTTATCATTTAAATTGGGTATTAATTTTATGCATTTAGAATTTGGCGGTTTAAAGTTTTCTGGACAAAACGGAAAATCGTTATGATAGGAATGTAGACTTGTAGGATATTCTAAATCAACTTCTAAAACATATCCCTTATTAGATTTTTTAGAAATATTCATAATATTTAAATCATTGATTTCTTTATCTGTTAACCAAACAAAATCTCCCGTTGGAATGTGCTGTGACATTGCATAACCATACAAATTTGTTGCATCATAATAAATTATGTATTTAGTTGGCTTTAAAGGATCAAAATTTAAAAGAAATGGATTATTAGCTTCAGATTTTCTACAAATGCAAGAGCTCACACCACCGCGAACGCTTTTTTTGAAAAAGTGTATCATATCTGGATCAGTTAACAATTCTAACTCTATTCCAGTATAACGCAAACACGCCTCCCAAGATAAACCTGGAAAAGTGTAAAAATGAGCTGGATCGAGCTTATATGTGGATAAACAAGTGCTTCTAAAATTTTCAAAAATATCTGCCAAAAGTAAAGTATCAGAGAGTAAGTAAACGTCGGAGTATTGACCAAGAGATTCACATTTAAACAATTGCCAAACCTTTACAGCTCTTTGGTATTCTGCATCACTGATGTGCTCATCCGTTAAAGTATTATAAAATTGGTCTTTTTGAGGTAAAGTTGTTTCTTCTAATTTTAAATAATCATCAATATAATTGTAAGGAAATACACCTTTTTGCCGAATAAGTTTAAATCTTTCTTCATCATTGAAAATTTTTTTTATTTCCTTACATTGTTCATCTTTTAAGCTTTCAGAGAGTTTTGATAAAGAATGGGATAGAAATTGAAAAGAATCAATAAACCTTAATGATATATTTTTTTTCTTAGCCTTTTGTGTCTTTTTATCAAAATAGTTATCCACATGAATAAGCTTTTCAAATGAAATATATTTTTCCTTGTTTTGTGCGATAACTGTTAGTTGTTCTTTGTTTAAGCATAATTTTTTAAGAAATAGATGAGAATCATAATTACGCAAATTATGCAATATAACTGGAATAAAGTTAGGTATTCTGTAATTTATGTTGCAGAGTGAATGAGCTGGACCTCTATAAAGACCGGTTATATGACAATGATCTGCAACCCTGTCATTTAAAAGAGGTTTATTACAAATATGACAAACTGTTTCATAGTTATGATAAATTTTGTCCAGTTCGTTCAAAGGAATCATCTTTTTAGGAGTCTTTAAATATTTATTGTATATGTTATACACATCTCTTTCTAAAGAATTTATAAATAATGTATCACAATTTTGACCTCTATATTTTTCAAATTTAGAATAATTATCGTCGAATGAACATTTAATGTAATAGGCAAATGAATGTGGAATATGTTCATATTGTTTTAAGGTGTATGAAGTATTAGGATTTTTATCAACATTGTCATTATTTAAAGGCTTTAAAATGCATTCAAAATCTGCATACACCACGAAAGGAACTTTCATTTGTTTATGATAATTTACAAATTTCAAAATATTATCATATGAATAGTTTCCAAACTTATCTTTTATTAATTCTTTAGAAGGTAGGTTAATTCGTAAATGATCACAATCATAGCTATTGTGTTGTAATAAATTTTCTTCTGTAGGGAAATATTGTAAACAACCATCGCAAATATATTTTTTTCCGTGATGTTTAGAAATTTGTGCAGAAACTAGTTTTGATAAATCTTTAATATAGCAATAATGAAAAGTTTTTTCATCATCATCACTTATTAACAATAAATTGACATGTTGATTTTTTTTATTCGATGAATAATAAAGTGGACCAATTACTTCATACCCCTTTTTAGGATTTATAATTTCTAATCCATATACATTAATAGAAATGTTATTTTTTTCTTCAAAAATCTTAATGTTCTTTAGCAACATTGGAAATTCTATACCTGACATATCCAAAACAGAAGAGTAGTGTGGGTAGGATGAAGTTTCAAAATCTAATCCGCTTGGTTGGTGAAGAGCAGACACAACTGCCCAGGCGAAGCAAAAGTTGTCATCATTCCTAATGTTGATCACAGCTTGACGTCTCTTGATCTCTTGAGGAAGTTCGATAAAAGATGAGGCTCTCAGCGGATTGTGCTTGTTAACATTAATTTCCAAATGAAGTAAATTCATCAAAGCCCATCCTGCAACGTAAAAATTAAAAAATTACTTTTTTTGTTGCTGTTGTAAAATCGAAAATAAATTCTTTACCTGAATCTCTTTCTGCAAATTCGTCAGCTTTCTGGTCAATAATGGTGCAGATTTGCTCTAACAGTTCTTTTTTCTGATATCCCTGGCAAATGACTTGGAACGGCGCATTAAAAGATTTGACATCATAGCTGTCGCTGCTGGGGTTAAAATAGAAACCGAACAGTTCCATATTTAGCTTGATACATTTATGTTTCTGCAGTTCTTGATCTATTAGATGTGCAATTTTGTATTCCAAATGTTGAAAATACTCTTTCACATTTATGAAGTTTTGGTGTGAGGAAATCCTATAAGATATTATTCGTTCCCTGAATGCTGACTTGATAATTTCAACACCTTCCTCCAAGCCTATTTTGGAATTGTTCTTGTGCACACTAGATCGAAGATGTCCACCCCATAGACTTTGGTTTATATTTTTCTTGCATTCTTTACAATATTTTACAATATTTGTAGAATCTATAAATTAAGAAAAAAATATTTTACAAAATATAACATGAAAAATAAAATGTTCTTACCTTTAACAAGCTTTGGTTTTTTCAACCAACTGTTGAGTTTTGTGGAATTTCCGTTAACATGTTTTTTATTATGTCGCAATAAATTATCCTTTCTAGTGAAGACTTTATTACATGTTACACACTTATGCATTTCTGAAGTTTTCTGGATAATAATAATAATAAAATTAATATTGTGCATTTCTATTTAGTTATAGTCAAATTTTGAAAAAAGCAATTGCATTTTTGAAGTTCTTTGTATAATAATAAAATTAATATTGTGCATTTTTATTTAGTTATAGTCAAATTTTGAAAAAAGCAATAGAAATTAATTGACTTTATGAATCCATTTCTTCAAATGAGTCAACTAATTTGTCAAAGGCCTGTTTAACATAATTCACCGTACTTTCGTCTCCCTTTTTAATTGTGATCAAATTAGTTAAATTTTGAATAGCGAAACCCAGACACTTAAGGTTTGCTATTTGTTTTTTATTTTTTTTATTAATTTTAAAATTTTTTTTAATGATAAATGATGGTTTCGAAATTGAATTTTGTTCAACTGGTGAATTATTAGGAGAAATATCCGAAGTTAAATTTGCATCAATTTGTTTTTCTTGCGGATCAGAATTTACAATAGCAAATGGTGAATTAATAGAAGATATAGCCGAACTTAAATTTTGATCAATTTGTTTTTCTTGCGAATCAGAATTTACAATATCATATGGTGAATTAGTAGGACAAATAGCCAAACTTAAATTTTGATCAATTTGTTCTTCTTCCGAATCAGAATTTTCACTAAACAAAAAGGGAGAGCAAATTGGTCTCGGAGAATTAATTGGCGATTTTAATGTTAAATAATTTGTATTAGATTTTTGAAAACAAACAATATCCTCATCGCTAGAATTTTGAGTTTCGTCAATGTCATTCAGTTCTTCAAGAGTTTGTTTAGTTTTTGTTGTAATTAAGTCCGATTTGTTGTCAATAATGTCATTAAGATCGTCAAGAGTTTCTTGTTGACTAGCTGTAAATAAATATTTTTCGTTGTTCTGTTTGTTGGCATTATTTTGAACTTGGCTATTATAAATAATTTCATTCAAGTCCTGAATAGTTTGTTGTTGACTAGTTGTAAATACGTCTGTTTCATTGTTTTGTTGGTTTGCAAAATTCTGCATTTGAGTACATGTGTATAAGTCAAAGTCATTGTCAATAATTTTGCTACTCGATGCCAAAAAATTGTCCATTATGAAAAAAAATCGTAATAACAAATAAAATGCCACAAATGTACATAAAAATGTCACCAATATATATAAGAATTAAATCTTGCCAAATAAAAATGTTAGAAATAAAAATAAAAATTGAAAAATTACCAAATAAACACAATGTAAACACCAGAAAACTCGCGAGCTCTGCACAGTGTGAATGCAGAAATCAATTGCATTCGTCTCTTCGCTGAGGCGATTTTATATGCAAAAGTTAATCACATGTGTCCTACTTAAAGTTGAACGACAATCTCTAAAAACCACTTTCCCAAGCCGATCAACTACCTTACCCCCCTCCCCCCTTCCCCCCTTCCCCCCGGACCCCTTAATTTCCGAGACTCAAATCCCGGCTCCCCAATTTCGGGCTACCCTCTTCAGGTTAAGTTAAGTTAGGTTAGGTTATGTTAGGTTAGGTTAGGTTAGGTTAGGTTAGGTTAGGTTAGGTTAGGTTAGGTTAGGTTAGGTTAGATTAAAAAAGAAGAAAAGAAAAAAGGAGAAGGAAAGAAAAAGAAGAAGGAAGGAAAAAGGAGAAGGAAGGAAAAAGGAGAAGGAAGGAAAACGGAGAAACATATAAAAAAGAGAAAGAAGGAAGGGAGAGAAAGAAGATAAGGTGAGGGTGAGGGGGGTTTAAAGGGGGGTTGGCGGAGCGGGGAGGGGGGCGAAGCCCCCTTGCCCCCCCCCCCCCCCCCCCCGAGGCAACTGACAGGGAAAGGGACAGTGACTGAAAAAAAAAAAAAAAAACTTATGTATTGCAGGTAGTAAAAGTGGTGGTTGATGGGATATATACTTAAGAACATCCACTCGACGATCATACAGTAACATTCGCTGTAATATCAGTTGTCGCTATTATTTTAACGTATAACCAAATTTTTTATCAAATAAATCGATCTAAATCCAAAGTTCCTAACAATGGCAGAAAATATGAATGGAAACGCTGTCCAAATTGAAGAAAATAATATGGAGATCGCCGCTCAAATTGAAGAAAGAGAAGAGATTTTTAATAACTTGGAAGGCGATTCCATCACTTATAAACATTCATTTTTGGACAAGTCATCTAGGCTTGTTAGAAGATCATTCTTATGTAACATCGATATTAATTATATTGAAGAGGAGGAAGAGGAAGAGATGGAGGAAGATGATCAGGAAATTGACGAAGGAGTGGATATGGATGGACAATTACTAAATTTAGGAACCGAGGGTGACGTAAAAGTAAGCAAGTTTAGGGCTAGTGAATTATTTAATAATTTTGAAGAAAAAGATGTATGTGTTATACAAAGCTACTCTAAAATTGAAAGTCGAAGACTAGGAACATTTGCTATTTGCCTTCCTTGTAGTGCAATTCACATGAGATATTTACGGAGAGGGGAATCCGATCACGTGAGCTGCCACTACAAAAGAGCCTATGTTGTTAGTGCTTCTGATTTACATTGTGCTATTTGTAGGATACATCTTTTTCTACTAATTCCTGAACATGCTTGCTTTTACTGCAACAAAAATGAAAAAAAAGAAATAGAAAATTATATTGTTAAATATTAATATTAAACATAGTTTGTAAATGTGATGGGTAGATTAGTTTAACAATATTAATTTTAAATATAGGTTAGGTTAGGTTAGGTTAGGTTTAATATTAAACATAGTTTGTAAATGTGATGGGTAGATTAGTTTAACAATATTAATTTTAAATATAGGTTATAAACGTAATGGATAGATAATGTCAAAAATATTAATTTTAAACTTAAATTGTAAAGATAATAAGAATACGTCAAGAATATTAATTTAAAAATGTCAAATGTTACTATAAGCGGTTATATATTTTCAGTGCTATATGCAAAATACTTCTTTTTATTCTAACATCTGACACTGTATTTGTAAATGAAATAGTTAATCATATGTAAAAAAAGTGTCGATTATGTCTACTGCCACTAGAAGCACTCATATATTAGCATAACATTTTGTTAACGCTTGTTTCTGTATTCAATTGAGTTTTCTCTTACTTGATGCAAATTATATTAATATTATTAGTATAATTAAAAAGTAGTAGATTAGGCTATGCCGGTCCGACAATCAAAACCGTCATTTTTACATGTAAATTCCCATAAGAAAATTTAAGATTCGATCTGCAAAAGTGGTGCCATTTTAGGGCGTGGCACTTTTTGTGTCAACCCATAACAATTGTTTTGTTATGTAATGTGAAAATTAGTATGTATTAAAAAACTTGTTAGATCATTGTTGTCGTTTCAATATAGGAAAAGGAAAAAATGTGTGTCAATTATTATATATATATTTACATTTACTTTTTTTACAAAATTATTTGTTACCAGAGTTTTCACAAACACAAATTATAAAAAAAATATTATCCTCTTTTTAAAATTACAACAAAATGATGTCTAATTACATCTTTGAAGATTTGTACCAAATAGTAATATCTAGTGCGACATACAGGACAATTGTTTACCATTATAGAACAACAATTTTCATCATTCCATCTTAAAATACATTTTAAACAAAAAATGTGGGAACATGTATTTGGTCTACATGAATCATAATATTCGATTATTTCAAAACAAATAGCACAAAACACTTTTTTCTCTTCACTCTCAGTTTTGTTCAAATTTTTTAAAACAATCCCATTATTTTCTTCTCGAACTAATGGTATATTTTCTTCTTGAACTCCTGGTATAATTTCTTCGAGGCTCTGAAGCGGAATGGATCGATTTCTTTCTCCAACTGATTCACTCATTTTATTTTAATATTATTATTAATAGATTTATTCAACAGATTTTTTTCTTTTAACAGTCACTCGTACCTTAACATACTAAAATGATCTTGATGCACCTATTTATAAGACTTAAGAATGCAAAATCAAATGTGGGAGAACAAAGAGAAAAAATTAAAAATATGATGCGAATGAGAATAAAAGGGGAGGAAGTTAAGAATGAGGGACATGAGAGAGAGGAAGAGGAGGAGGAGGAGGCGCTCCCATATTATAACTACTCACAATACGAGGTTTTTTCATCCCAAGTTGATCCGAAGGAACGTCTGCACGCCCACAGACACGTTCTGTTCCTTTTTGTGATCCTTTCAATATGATCCCTCCAGGTCAGTTGGGTGTCTATTAAGATACCCAGATATCTCACCGACCCGGAAAGTCTCAACTCTTTCCCAAAGAGGGTGAGCCTCTCAAGGACTACTTTCCTCTTGTGGGTAAATGGTACCATTTCGGTCTTATCCGGATTAACAGACAGACCGTGTTTTTGTCCTCACTTTTCCACCATTGCCAAAGCCGTCTGAGTCTTATATTGGTGTATGGGAACTTGTCTATTACAAGATCATCGGTGCGGCGTAGCTTTGAGCATACACTTAGCTCTCATTGAGAGTATGAAGCAAACCATCCACAAACAGGTACCACAAGAGCGGAGAAAGAACTCCACCCTGCGGACGTCCTTTGACCACGGACTAGCACTCTGTCACGCTCCCAAGAGAAGATGTTATGATTCTGCTTTCAAGCATGACGCGCACCCTCCTAATTACATCCCTAATCACGCCAAAACTCTCAGCAGCCTCACTAATGGAGTCCTTCTCCAAGGACATGGTCGTCCTGTAAGCGTGCTGGAATGGATGCATAGGATTTCTGTCCAGTGCACCATTTCTTATATAAGCATCAACGATCTGATCCATGGTTTTCAAAAGAAAAGAGGATAGAGTGATGGAACCCTTATATTCAACTTCTCGCTCCATCTCGTATACTTTCTGTGGTAAAGTAGTGTCCCAATTAATTATTCCTTATAATAAGCGAGGTAAGAAATAATTCTTTAATGCATACAGAAACTGAGAAAAACAACAAAAATATTTAGATATTTACGCTTGCATTATTTTGGTTAGAAAAGAACGATAAAATATCTATTAAGAAATCATGGTTTTTAGCGATTAGACCATATTAGTCAATAGAATCACGTTCCGACGTTTCGCCTTCGGTTGCACGAGGCATCTTCAGGGATCTTTACTTCACGAGATCGGAACACTGAATGAGCTCGGTGATATTTATGCCGGCTATTTATACGCAGCCTCTGTTCACGGTTCATCGATGCTTATAAATTTGAATAGATTCACTAATTTTCCGTTTATAGAATCCCGATATCGACACAAGAACTTTGGCTTATTTTACGTTTATGGCATGTCCAGTGGAATTGGTGTTCTTAACACATCGTTCATGTTCCTTAAGTCTGGTGGATATGAATCGTTCCCAATATAGACACCACTAGAGGAACAAGGAATTGCACTACAGTACACTTCTTATCGGTAACTCCTTATAGTTATATAGTTTCTTGTCGTGGAGTAGGATTATTATATTTTCTAATTGACCATCTAATATCCTCAGTGCAATCAATATTCATTCCTTCTTAAAGCTTGAGTCAGTTTCTCAGATTTCGATTGTAAAGGATTCTGGTGACAAACTACTAGTAGAAAATTTTTAAAAGAAAGCTCATTTAAAAAATTTGTATAACACTAAAATAATTAAGCAACAGCAAATTATTCCAAAGGTTGTGAAAATGATTGCAATGATTTTAACAATTGTTTTAACATATAAGTGTTAAAACGTATTACTGACACTGAAATTAAAAGCATTCTCAGTATTGCAATATTTTGTTGTTTTTAACAAAGATCAGACATTTCCTATAAGAAATTTAAAACAGTTGGATACACCACTGGCTTGAAGTATCGCAAATAAATACAAAGAAATTATGAACTATATGTGCCATAATAGTGCACAGAACTGTGTCAAAATCGGAAATAGTTCACCCAGTCACACTAGACAGGTGATGTGCAGACAATACACCCTATAAATTCAAGAGTGTTTCTTTCCCCTTAAAAATGCATAAGGCCAGAAGGGATATCGGCAAGTTTGCCTATTTCATTTAGTGTACAACCTACCCGAAGTTGTTCGGTGTGGCGTTATAATTACTGTCATATACACTCCCATGTGACAGAATAGTTTTCGATAGGGCGGTTTTTGAATTTAGGGTTGAAAATAGAATAAAACGATTAAATACGCAATAGTGGGCCATTTTACTAGTCAAAAGGAACGTTTTTTTGTGCAAACAGAGCAGTTAAAACGTAACAAAGGACAAAGAGCATTTATATGGAAAACGTATATGGCTTAATATTAAAATACTTTTTTGAGATATGGCGGGCTTTCATCACCCAGGTGACGGGTTCTCAGTCGCACGATTTAATCCTTTATCTAACTAATTTCCAGTGTGTCCACTAGATATAAAAAAATCTTTACTCTTTGAAAATAAAATGACTTATTTACAAAATAAATGTATTTGGAAAAAAGCATGATGCTAAATAAGGTTTTTCTTTAAATATACTAGTATCCAGAAAAAGAATCAACAAATATATCGAAATAATTTAAAAGGTAATATCGATTTTGTTTGCAAAATATTTATGTTGCAATGAGTTCCTGTATTTCATAAGAATTTTGTGAATTTTATTTGATAAAGGTTAATTTGTAAATATAGCAAAAACTTACATCATCGGAAGTTCAAGTTATATAAATTTGTAGAATAACTTAAATGGTTTTCAATGCAGTATGTAATCACAAGATTGGGTAACTCGACTTTACTCCCTTATAGTTAGGCTAGAATAACCTGTGGCGTATTTATCCGAGGGGAATTATAAAGCCTAATTAAAAGCCAGTTTTACTTAAACCAAAATGAAAATAGTATAGAGTATGGACTTTTTAATTAATTAAAATGATTTTTTTTTGTAGACTTAGCGAGTACTTTTTTCTTTTCGTTATTGAACTTTTTATCCTCTCCCTACCTAGATTAGTTAAATCTACCTAAAAATTTCATCTACACTTTTCAAGGAAAAGTTTAAAGCCTTCCTCCTCCAAAAAAAAGCAACTTCTATATGCGCCACTGAGAACAACAATTAAAAAATCCGATGTATTTTTTTTCAGGCAATCGGAATATTACATAAAATAATCGGTAAATTCGCCTTAACCCGGAACTGAGGGAAGTAATAGATTCCACCACACATGTAACATAGTTTATATATGCATATTTACTTCACAATAACTTTATACACATTATATAAATATCAATATCATACTTTTTTTGATAAAAAAAGTTTTATCAGGAGGAAATTCTGTTAAGGGGGCTTTACCTATTTTTGTACCAAACTACTCAAAAATTACCTTATAATAAAACTTTTTACGAAAACTGTGTATAGTTTAGACAACACCTACTGCAAAATGTGTGATCTGTGAGTGGTGGAATTCGTTACGAGAAATGTTCTAGGTAAAGCCCGATTTATTGATTTTTAAAAATGTATTTTTCATAACCATTTTGTACATATTTTCTACCGTTTTTGCTACATTTTTATGTTGTGTCTGTCAAGCCGAAAGTTATTTTGCGCATGTGCAAATAACAACTTATGTCGACGGATCTATTGTATTCACATATTTAACAATCATTCAAATTAAAACAAGTATATATTTTTCATCTCCGCAACTTTCTTTGTCCGGATCTAACATACATATGTACGTACATACAAACATTTAATCACGCACTTATCATATCTCCTTAAATAAAACCACAGTTTCGATACTCCTGTATACCATTTTCCAAATTTTGTTTTTTTTTAGTTAATTTATTTTTATTTTATTATTATAGTTTTTATAACTTTATTTACATGTGTTTTCTTCACAATCATTCAAATTGAAAAAAGTATACATTTTTCATCTCCACAAATTCACATACATACAAACATTCAATCAGTTACCATACCTGTTTAAATAAAACCTCTGCTTCGATACTCCTCTACACCATTTTTTAAAATTTTTTTTGTTGTTGTTAATTTACTTTTTTCCTTCCTTCATAAAAAGGTTGTTAGAGTTTTGTTAAATTTTTGAACATTTAAATGGTCGCCATTTTCTTTTTCCATATATGACTAACAAATTTTCGTTCCTTTTTCCCACTTGATTTTTGTGCAAAATTTCAACTCAACTGGATAAGTATTTTCTTGATACTGATTATTGTAAACATTAAACCACCATTTTGTTTCGCCATAATGGCTCCTCACCAAAATTTAACCAGTTTACCCTTATGTCAAATTTGATTTTTGTTTAAAACTTAGAATCAATCGAATAGGTAATTTTTTCAGACCGATTTTTTCAACACTTAATTATTCCGCCATCTTAGATTCGTACCAAAGTGTTTACCAGTTCATCCTTAGGTATCACTTGATTTTTGTGTGATTTTTACACTGATTTCCCTAACATGTTATTAGGGGCAGTCATTTTGTTCCGCCAGCTTGGATTTGTACCAAAATTTTATCAGTTCATATCCATACCACACCTAACTTTTTTGGGATAAATTGGATAAGTAGTTTTTTACTAGTAGTTTTTTTAACATTTTATTAAGGCCGCCAATTTGTTCCGCCGGCGCCGTATTGAAATTTTTAAATAAATCGAATAAATAGATTTTAAGCTATGCCGCGAACAGAGAGTCATACCGACGGAATTGAGAAAACATATTATTCGGTATCTAGGGATCCTGAAACATAAAGATCTGAAAGAATCTCAGAGGGTGATTTTTTAACGATTACAATCCTTCCCTCTTACGAGGAAAATAAAAACCAGTTCAAGGTTATACAATATATTATAAGAAGGATTAGATGGTTGAGTTTATATGAAGTAATTTTATATATTTATTTAAATTTAATTTTATTTTAAACTGAAATCTTACAGAAGTCCCAAATTTCGTGCATAACCTCAATAAATTTTAGCACAAACTCCAAAAATATATGAACTTATAGATTTACATTTTAAAGTTTTCGAGCTATTTGCCCTATTGCCATTGCCCAGTGCTATGGAGTCAGGCATGAAACTTCTGTTTCCGGTGTCGATTCCGGTTAAACCGGAAGTGCAATTTAAAAACCGAAATCGTAAAAATTCTTTCTACATCCCTAACAACCAAATCCATTTTATAATATACAGGGTGGAATCAGTTTTTTCGCCATATTTTTCCAAATTATAGTCTAAGAAACAGAGACTATTGAAATAAAAATACAATATTTGAAAAATTAAAATCAACTTCATACATGAAGACCAAAAATTATCACATTATCACATACGAGTTCAGATAGATACACAACTATTTTGTAGAGGTCTAGTTCTTGGGAGTAAAATATGAAAAAAAAAAAGAAGGAGAAATATGTCCACAGCAGCTAAATTCATTATTATCCGTATTTTCCTAAAAACATTCAATTGTTTTTCGTATACTATTATATTTCAATCCTTATTCTACTCCTACATGTATATTCGGATAGTTGCATAGCGATGAGCTTTTTGGCTGTATAAATAATAACTAAAAATAAATAAATATTTACTTCAATACGTTTTAAAAATATTTAGAGCTGAGTGATTTACAAAATAAAATGGCTTTATCTAAAGTAAATATAGCAACAATTGAAAAATAACGTGACGTGTCTGGTAAGAGAAACAAAAATATTAGTTTGTAATATTCAATTTAACAATGTCTACCTAGACGTTTTGAAAAATTACTCTTCAAGCGGACATTCAATAGTCCAATAATTGCAACTAACTAAGTATAAATAAAAATTGCTTCAAAAAATAAAAAAATTCCATTTTAAAAAACTAGCGTTTGTATACTGTGGCGGAGTACTAGTATTATATAATAAAATTTTACCATGTTGGCTCTATTTTTTTTCTTTGAAAAATTGAAATATGAATTTAAAAATACAAAGTTTATGCCCGAAAAAAGTTAATTGAAATTCAATTGTCAATATTTCCTAGATGGATTAATATATTTTAACATTGTGTGAGAGCCGGATTAATTAACTTTCAATGATCAATACCATAATCTGTAAAAAGTGACTGGTGTTTACCCTACAAGGAATAATAAGTACTAATAACGTTTTCAAAATGGTTGTTCAAGTTCAGGGAAAGATACGATTTCTGTTTCAAACTTGTTTTCAAATTTACCATCAAAACTGTTTGAAGTAAGGTTAATATCATTGGTGTTAGATGCTGACCACTTGGTACATCCAGAATCATTGGCGTATTTCAATATATAAATAAAAAATATTCAAATTTTTTAAATCATCCTATTTTTATAATCTTAGACAGATCATAATATTAAATATGCTTTTCATGACAATACCACAGTAGGCTACCTTTCAGAAGTGAGAGCAGAAAAACTTCAAACATTTATTTTGATCAAGTAGTCAAGTATGTGCTTTGTATCGTTTATTTCCTTATTGTTATATTCTGTCAATATTTAAATTAAATTTTCTTCAAGAGAACAGTCAGTGCCACTGTTAATAACAGCATTTCTGCAATATGTGTGATTCCATTTTTATTTGCGATATGAACAGACGTCACTTAACACCAAAAGAAGCAAATCAAGCCATTGAATTTTTGCTTGGTGGTGCGCGGTCTGCTTTATTATTATGATGTGGGGTGGAATTTTTTACGGAGGTCGAACAGAGCTGTATATTTGCGAACGTACAATGACCGGTGGCATTTATGCAAGAGACATCGTACACAATTACATATATCGTTGGAATCAAGAATCTAATTTTTAGGTCTTTGTATGGATGAAAATGCTCCTCCACATAGAGCTAGGGTAGTTCTAAAACAGCTGAAAATCGACTAATTGGAGATAAATAATTTGATTCTGAGTATGCCCAGGGCAGTTCAAGCTGTAATAAATAACAGGGGTGGAATTCCAGGATATTAAATTATTTTGTATTCCTCAATTTCACTCTAATTGGAAAAACATCATTTTTGTTTCCCAAGGGACAAAATGTGTCGACACTTGTTCTTGGAATCGTGGCCTATTTGACACCGTGTCTACTTTTAAAAAATGTGTCGACACACTATCAACTCAATTGTGTTAAAGAAGAGTTTGTGCATAACTAACTGGTAATCTCTTAGATACCATATACCTAGAATGTTCCCGTATTGTGCTAGTTTGGACACAGTAACAAAATTTGGGCACCTCGGTGTCGACATTTTTCCAATACGTTGTATCTATATTTTATCGAAATTTTTTCCGATTTGTTACTAAAATGTGTTGAATGGACACATTTTAAAGGAATAAATTTCATTGTGTGTCGGGAATGTGTTGGATGGGCACATTTCAGGTCTCATTTCATACACCTAGTTTCCATTTTGTTTCCAAAATGTATTAGTTTACCTTAGATGAGTAGATTGCCCATTAAATAAAGTTTATTCTGCGAATTTAACCATAATTTTAAAAGAAATTCCCAAAAATAGTAGAACAACCACGCGAAAAGTGTACAACACAACTTATTACCGTTGTGTACAAAAGAAAATAGAGGAACCCCAAAATAAATTAAATTTTTATATAAATGGTTCTAATCATAATTGTGTCAGAAAGTAATAAATGAGGGGAAGGAAAACCTGTTTTGAGGAATAAAAACGAGGCTGCAGAATTCAATCAGTGTCAGAAAAACATCAATGAGAATATAGCGTTGGATTCCAGGTCTGAAAATATATTTTTTATTGATGATGAGTACAATTATGATTTGAGTTATGGTAAGAGTGATTTTGAAGATGAACGAAAAACACAAGTGTCATTTATTGAGAGTTTGAAAATATGGGCACTTACACATAAAATTACGCATCGCGCATTAAATTAGCTACTCAACTTGTTAAAAAAAATAGAGTCATAGTTATCTACCTAGAGATAGTAGAACATGGCTTGAAACGTCCTCAAAAGTAGATATTGTACCAATGGGAGTAGGTACCTAATTATTGGTAGTACAATGGCCTAGAAACATGTTTAATCCACCGTTTTGTTAGCTTGGATAAGCCCATAAAGTTAGTAGTAAGTTTCACCATCGATGGTTTATTATTTATGCTTATAACCGTGGCGGTAGACGGTAAAACTGAAATTTGAGAATTTCGAGGTTAGAAAATACTTCTAGTAGGAATGTATCCGAATCGAGCAAAAATAGGAACCGTCGATACGCACAGGGCGAATTTTAGACGCATAGAAAAAATGATGTTAGACACATTATGTACACGAAAGCCAAATAAATCATATATGGCTAAACCGACACATTTAAGTAGAATTTTACTCAAATATCGGAAACACGGATCTAAAATGTTTCCCTTGGTTTTTATGTGTCAAGGTAATTTTTGGAAACAAAAAGGGTATTATAGGAATGGCTGAATGTGTTTGGCACAATCATTAAGACGTCATGTTTTGTTAAGAAAATTCCTCAATGCTTAATTTGATAACAATGGAGGAAAAAATAAAATTATCTTTAATTTAAATTTCTGGCTCATTTTGAGCAAAAGCATACACAATGTGCTGTCAACAAATATATTAGCACCTATTTTTCTTTAAATATTTTAAAAATAAAATTTAAATATTTAAAAATTAAGTATTTAAAAATATTCATTGTTTTTAATGCGCGTGTGGTTTTCAGAAGTATTTTATCAACTATTATCGGAAAATTTCAGAGCGCCCATAAGTTAGGCTCGCGTATCACCAATATACCTATACCTATTAAATATGCATATTTCTCATTTGGAGGCGTTTTGGAAACAAAAATAATAATTGATATATTGTGTCCATTGTGCAACTAAATTATTAAGCATAAATATATTTTGTGTCAGTAATGACTTTAATTTTATACACAATAGACACACAAATATAATTTTGACCACAAACTGGATAAAAGATAAACACGCAATTCGGTAACATTTTGGGAAAAAGGCGGGCTAACATTGGGTATATTTAAGTTCAATTTTAGAAACGTGACGGAAACATAGGAAAATTATTTTTCACACACAAATCAGTTACAATTTGGTCATATTAAAGCCCCACTTTAGAAACATATCGGAAACAAAAGTCACACTGTGGACACATTTTAGTGAAAGTAAAGGGATATTTTGGACTAACCTTTGGGTATATTTTGGGCACTATCTAGTATACATTTTGATCACCATTGCGGCCTCATTTTCCACTTAAAGTCGGTGCGATGTCGACACAGTAGAGTAAAAATGTGTCGTTTTCAAAACTACCTACGTGTCGACCCTTTGCCCAGTAAGTGTCTATAATTGGTCCTTCGGTTGGTTATTAAAAATTTCTTAGTTTAATGAACATATTGTTCCCCTTAAGGCTACTTAAGCTTCATAGCAGAAACGCTAATGCTTGAACTACACTTACTTTCTATCAGCGTTAAGACTTACAGACGGTTGATTTAAAAGGTTTCATTTTTTTATTTATTTAGGTACGCCAATACCGTTAATCTTACTTCAAATATAGTTGACAAGATATATAAAAACAAAAAAATGAGGAAGCAAGGAACAGATATAACTTTTCGGAATAAAGAATACTTCTATTTTTCAGTCATCAAATATCCGTCAAAAAAGTGTAATACTTTTGGCACTTTTCTTAGTAATGTCTATTATTCGATCGAATTTTATACGTGTGAGGGACCCAAGACAAAGTAAAGTAACAGACTTAGGTTACTAATATGCTGTGTGTGATAGATTATTTAGTGAAAGAAAGACACCGCAATATGTAAAATTTTGGATATGCGAAACGACGTTAGTTTCACTACGCAATGGAATCGATTTGAGGCAGTTATAAGTTAAGAGAAGGATTTTGGATCCTTCTTAGCTTTAACCTAGAGCGGTAAAGCTGTTTTTTAAGATAAGTAGCATCTCTGCATCTTTTTTTCAATTATTTAAAAGCCGGTAGCTCAACCTTCTCGCTAAACAGAATATTGTTATTCCCAGTTAAATTTTAAATTAATGTCTGTTCCAGGAAATTAGATTATCTAAATGTTATAAGATATTAAGCTCAAGTTAAGATTAAAGAAAGATAATTAAAGTTTTGATTCCATAAAATTAATATCGAGGACTGAAAACGGGAGAAAATGATTAGATACTTTTGAAACTAAAATATCGACAAATTCAGTTGAACTTCTTAAACGTTCTTGAAATTAAAGCGAATTACATCTTGGGATAAAGATAGCTTTGTGATTATATATAATTTATGTTCTTAAAATTCTTAGTTAGACATAAAGGGTACAAGTACAGTAAATAAAACTTTTGTATAGCAAAATTTACATAGCCTCTTACTACAAAGTAAATCATTAAAAAAAACTACAAAGTAAAATTTATAAAAAGCTCTTAAATTATTTATTTTAAAAACGACATGTTCATGGTATATTTTGTCTAAAAACATATACTAAAATAATGCAGTAATATAAATATGTAATGGACATGATAACTAAATCAAGTTTTTAGTGTTATCATTGACTTAAGTTAAATAAAACCTCACGTCAGCATTATCTGATTATAGATGAATTAAAATTGCATCACTTTATTAGAAAAAAAAAACGAATCTAGGGTCTAAAAAAGGTATGTAATATTCATACCAGTGACTGATAAGGGTCTAATGTAAACTGAAGTGTACTCCGTGTTTCCCTTCAAATTTAATCAGCTTACACTTTATATAATAATCAAATTAATAAACATATTACATGTTATTAGTGTATGTATCCCAAATTGAGGTTGCATAGTTAGTTTCTTATGAGAGATAGGTACATTTACTACATTAATCTCTAAAAAATGTTACATAAGTAACACTGAATTTGTGACTTCTGGCAAAAATAATATTAAAATTCGTTAAATACAGTGCGTCCACATAGTCTTAGACAAATTTAATTAAAACCCAATTCAAAATAGTTACTTTTGACAGGAATATTTAAAGATGTAAAGCTACTTACTTAAGTTGCGTTTTTCTTGCAGCAAAACGAATCGTACATTCTTATTTTAATTATTTCTTATCTTTATTATAACATCAAGTTTTGGCCTAAGTAAAAGTAAAAGTTTCTCTGTGGTGTAAAACTGGAATGGGCACTGTTAGAAAAACTAAGGCAGTAATATATAATTTGTCCAATTTATAATTTTTACTCAATTCGTAATCCTTAATACATGTCTTTATTTTTATCTATATTTTTAATAATAGTTTACCCAATTTCTGTCATCTGTTATTTTTAACAGGCGCTTTAGTTGTGTAAAAAATCCGACTTGAAATCTTAAGAAATAAGAATTATGAATTCACAAATAGTGCCGCAGATTTTTACCCATCAGTCTCAAGCTGTCAATTTTTATTGCCGATATATCAAAAACAATTAAACTTAGGTATAGGGTACACTACATCTTTTTAGGATATTATTCAAATTTTAAATATGTAACAAAAAAGAGAGTATCCCATGTAAAGAAAACATGATCGTTACTACAGCTTGTAAACGGAGCACCCTGTATATATTTGGAACGCAATTTGATAATTCGCATTACATTTTTTTTGTTTTTGTCAAAATATTTCAGGTAACAGGAAGTTTTTAGCCTGAACCTCAAAAGAAATATGAAGGACCCGTTTTTTTAAATTTTACCACTGCGAGAAGTTTACATGGCAAGGCCCTTTACAAATTAAAAAAGTAGGTAAATTGGCTTTTACCCGGAACATATATATAAGACAGTTTATATTACTATACACTCATATTAATTGATAATAACTTTATGCACATTATATAAATATGTGTCACTTTTTTTGATATAAGAAGAAAGTTTCATTATAAGGGATATTCATCGTCTTCATATTCATTTTGTACATATTTTCTACCGTTTTTGCTATATGTTGTGTTTGTCAACCCCAAAGTTACCGATCTCTTAAATAGTTATTTTGCGCATGGGCAGATAAGAATTTGTGCAATACACTTATTTTATTCACATATCTATCCTACATACATAAATACATACATACATACGTACATACAAACATTCATCCACTTACCATGCCTAAACCTTAAATAACACTAGTGCTTCGATAATTCAGTATAACATTTTTTTAAAATTCTGTTTTGATTTATTAATTCACTTTTATTTATTTGTTATAGCTTTATTTATATAATCAACAAAAGAATCAATTATGACATACCTACATACAATCATACATTCACTTACCAAACCTATAGTTAAATAAAATCACTGCTTCCATACTCCTGTATTTATACCATTTTTTATTTTGTTTCTATTTGTTGTTACTTTATTTTTATTTTATTATTTAGAATATTTTTCATAACTTTATTTAGATAATGTATAAAAAAATCAATGTTGACATTTATTTTCCTCCATAAAAGAAGGTTTTTATTCCAAGAAATGGAATTTTACCGACCTTTTAATTATTTAATTAGGCCGCCATTTTGTTTTTCAATATAGGATTTACAATATGTTACCAGTTCATCCCTGTTCCACACTTAATTTTTGTACAAATTTTTTTTGCTACTGATATTTTAAACATTTCATTAGGCCCCCATTTTGTTCCACCATAAGGGCTCCTCACCAAAAGTTTACCAGTTTATCCCTATCACATTTGATATTTGTACAAAATCTGAGACAAATTGGAAACGTTTTTTAGTAATATTTTTTAGGCCTTGATTTTTGAATTTTAGTATCCTCATATGACTCTTAATTTTTGACCAAAATTTGAATTCAATCGGGTCAGTAGTTTTCTGGCTATGCGGTGAACAGACCGACAGATAGACCGAAGGAACTCCGAAAACATGATTTTCGGCAAGGACCTTAAAACGTGAAGATCTGAGAAACCACGAATGATATTTTTTTCATGAAAACAGGGGAGCAAAAAAAACGAGGGAAATAAGAAATTGCAAAAAGCTACAAAAATTCCGTCAAAAAATAATTTTTCGGCGAGTACCTGCCAAAAAATCGATTAATTTCCTTTACCCGGAACTTCCTTCGTTACGATCTTTCCTTTTATTAAGAATATAGAAGTGTGACCCAGTTTAGTTCCTCACATAGTCAATTATTAACACTTCATTTTAGGGTATAATTTGAAATAAATTGAATAGTTTTTACACTCATTTCTTTAAGACCGCCATTTTGTTCCATCATGTTAATTCTTATCAGTTTATCCCTATATCACATTGATGTTTTGTGCAAAATCGATTGAATAGCAAAATATTTTGTTAAACATTTTATTTACTTGGCATTTTATTCCGCCATTTTGTTACGTCACGTTGAATTCGTACCAGTTTATCCTATGTCACATTTAATTTTTCTGCAAAATTTAAAGTCAGTTGAATACGCTTTGTTAAATTTTTAAAAATTTTACGTGGTCGCCTTTATGTCTCGCCATCTTCAATTCCTACCACGACTTTACCAGTTCTCTAATAAGTACTTTTTTCAGGCTGATTTTACATTTTTTGTTAGGTCGTCATTTTGTTTTGCCATAGTGGATTCGTACCAAAATGTTACCAGTTTATTTTTAACACTTAAACTTAACGCTATATTGGATTTTTACTAAAATGTTAGCAGATCATCCCCATATGATCCTTAATTTTGGACCAAAATTTAAAGTCAATCGGGTTACTAGTTTTTTAGCTATGCCACGAACTAACAGACAGACAGACATACCGACGAAATTGAGAAAGCATGTTTTTTGGCATCTAGGAAAAATGTGTGAATGTTTTTTGGCATCTAGGAAAAACGTGAAGATATATAAAGCCTGGGAGGGTGATTTTTTTCACGATTACAAACCTTTTCACCTCTATATCATAATTCATTCTTACACAAAATTTGAAGTGAATCTAAAATATTTTATTAGGCCGCTATTTTGTTTCACCAGCTTGGGTTCGTTTCAAAATTTTACTAGGGGAACATTAGTTTTTTAATAATTTTTTTTTCCATACACTAAACCGCTATTTTCTTCTGCCATATTGGATTTTTACCAAAATTCTACCAGGTCACCCCCATGCGACCCTTAATTTTAGATCAACATTTGAAGTCAATCGGGTAAGTAGTTGTTTTAGCAATGCCTTGAATAAACAGGCAGACAAACCGACGGAAATGAGAAAACATACTTTTTCTACGACTAATAAAAGCCTTTATTGTATGTTCAATATTATTTATATATTATATATTATATATATATTAGAACGTAGTGCATTGTTTTAAACACATTTTCGTTATGCTTCAATTACCATGGTGATTCAACTACAAAGTTCCCATTGTGCACGGGTATGTTTTAACAAACGTGGTGTTGACCGGCGTCGCGTCAACATGCTATAGCAATCGCCTAGCAACGCAAGCAATGCAAATGCAAACAAAGCAAATGACAAGAATTATTAATTTCAAATAAGATTGAGTTTGAAGTGGTTTTATAGATATTAAAAGGTTATTATGTAATCGTACCAGTCGTAGAAACAGTATAGTGTAAAACTCGCATGGAATGACAATTTCCTACTCGTATGATTTGCTGTATTCATACTCGTTGTACAATATACTATTTCGGCATTTTCTTCCCTCGCAATAGCGCAGTATTGTAATCGTGAAAAAATCACCCTCCGATATGTTTGCAGATCTTTGTGTTATAGTTTTAATGTGGTCCCTAGATCCCGAAAAACTATCTCTGCACGACATGGCTCAAAAACTACTATGTCTTCAAATTTTGGTCATCAATCAAGAGCGTGACTTTTGGGCATGGAATGGTAACATTTTGGCAACAAAATGGCGATTTTACCAAATGTTTAAAATGCCATTACTAAGAAACTACTTATCGAATGGGCCTCAAAAATGTGCACAAAGTTCAAGTTTTATATAAAGATAAATTTTTATTTGAAGCCGTTATGGGGGAACAAAATGACAGTCTAAACAACGTTTTAAATTCGATACTAAAAAAAACAACTTATCCAATTGGCTTAAAATTTTGCATAAATATCATGTGTGATACAGGGATAAAGTGGTATAATCTTAGTGAGAATCCTACATGGCAAAATAAAATGTTTAAATATTCTACATACACACATACATGACTATTAAACACAATACCCGCAGTCTTGTAAAAGAATGATTCTTCAATTTATATAAGATAAAGATATACTCCATATTTTATCACATTTTGGTCGATTCAGTAATTTTGGCATGTAAAAAAATCAGTTTA
>JAUTXW010005512.1:32500-37500 GCA_030620095.1 Kuschelorhynchus macadamiae
TTGATTCCAACATAATAGTAGACGATTTTGCAAAATTTGAGATAAATTGGATGAGAAGTTTTTTAATAATAATTTTTTTAACATTTTACTAGGCCGCCATTTTGTTTCGCCATATTGAATTTTTACCAAAATGTTACCAGGTCATCCCCATACGACCCTTAATTTTTTACCAAAATTTGAAGTCAATCGGGTAAGTAGTTTTTTAGCTACGCCGCGAACAGACAGACACACCGACGTAATACTTCCCTTTTACGACGGAAGTAAAAACAAAATAAATACATATAACATCAACATTCAACATCGTTCTGTTTTAACCACGGTTGTTATTTTATTACTATATAAAAAAATATTACCTAAAGGCCGGAGTAGGTGAAATTAAAATTTAATTAAAATACAAGTAAAACTAAATTAATTACTATAAAGTAATTCTATTATATTTTAGAAGTAGTACTTAATCAGATTAGTTTCCAGTTGATTACCTAAATAAATAGTATTAAAAACGCATAGCCCTACATCCCGGGGTTGCAACGCAGTCGATAATTTTATTACAGAAATCTCTGTGTTCTTTAGACATTATTTTTGGTTGTTACTAACATTTATAATTAATCATTTCGGGGTGTTGTTACAGAATCACGGTACGAATATTATATAAAAATTGGTATCTACACATATTTATAAAACATTAGCAATAGGCATTGTCAAAAATTAAAATGCTACGAAATAACCTTATGAAACACGATATTTGTATAATGGCGGAGTGTATTTTTCTCATTAGTTCCATTAGTCCCCTCCTCTTATAATCTTAACACAGAGCTGTTTTATGCAAAGAATAAAGGTATATGAAATTTTCAACATTCAGATTTTTAATAACAGAAATAACCTGACACAAAAATAGATTCCCCTCTAGGGGGGTATATACCTCAAGGTGCGGAGAAATTGCTTTTTTGGTTAACTACACTTGCTCGGCAATATCTTAAAACACTTCAAATGTATCGCGGAACCACTTAAGCAAAAAAAGTTTAAAAGTGGCGTCATTCCCGCATTTTTTACTTTTTTTTCAATATGCTTACTGCCTTGTTATGCGACCACTCCGGGAATATCCTATACTTCTTGAAAATTTCAATGTCATATATATTTGTCAAACTAACCTGGAGCAGTCGGTGTACAAAAGTTTCTGGGTTTTATCGGAATTACTAGAATTTACAGAAAAACAAACAAACACACAAATCACGAGTGGAAAGTTAACAAGTGAGCCTCAAATTCGTTATTTTATATGAATCACCATGTATAATATATGGCCTTCAAATGGGTTCTTGCTAATTAATTGATACATTTATCTTTCAGGATATCCGAGAAATTTAAGAAAATCCCTGTCATAAAATGCAATGGATTCCCATTGACGCCATGCATCTAGAATCCACTATGCAGTGCAGCGTTATCAATTTAACTATACGTTTTTTTATGTATGTACATGATTATGACATGGTATGACCAATTCAGAGTTTTCAGGGAATATTCAGGATATTGCCGGATTGGTCCCTAGCAAGCAGATTAACAAATATGTTAAAAATAGCGGAATAGCGCCAGAAAATATATACCTATTGCTTTCACCATATCATCAGAAAATAAGTATGCGTGTTAATATGGTGTTTCATATGATTTTCGGGGTTTTTAATGACACGGTTCAACCTCATCATTTTAAATGTTGACAATGTGTATTGTTAACTTTCTATAAATGTGTATGGATGGCACATTTTAATATTAATACGGTGATTCCGAGGGTGATTCTGACAAAATTTCATATGCAATGGACCTAGCAGCTACTTATTTATTTTATTAGAGACGAACAAACTGTTAACCTAAATTTAGGCCTTATAACTTGAAACTTTGTATAAACAAAACTAAAAAGGATGAAATAAAAATGTTTATAAAACATAGAACTGAGGTACATACCTTCCAAGGGAGGGAATTTATTTTTCCTAATGATTATTTTGGTTATTATAAATTTTAATGAACGTTGAAAATAAAAAAACGGAGCATTATATAAATATCATGTTTTATATGGGTTTCGGGGTTTTTAATGGCATGAAGTTCGATTTTACTAATCATTTTAAATTTGATAACGTGTATTGCTGATTTTTTACTTGCCTCACAGAGATTTTTTCAGGTCTTTACGTTTCAGGGTCGCTAGATTCCGAAAAACATGTTTTCTCAACTCCGTCGGTCTGTCTGTCGCGGCACTACTTATCCGATTGACAAATTTTGGTGAAAAATCAAGGGTCATATGGGATGACACGGTATGACATGGCAAAATGAAATGTTAAAAAAATTGAATTTTTTATAGACTATGTAAATAAACTTACAAAAAACTACAATAAAAATAAATTACCAACAAATAAAAACAAAACTTAAAAAATATAGTATATAAGAGTATCGAAGCGGTGGCTTTATTTAACAAGGTATGTTAAGTAAATGAATGTTTGTATGTACGTATGTAAATATGTATGTAGATCTGGACAAAAATAGTTGTGATGATTGTGAGATATATATAAACAAAACACATACAGTGTCATACATTTTTATTTACCCATGCGCATTATAGCTGTTGAAGAGAACGTTAACTTTCATCTTGACAAACACAAATATAAAAATGTAACAAAAACGAAAGAATATAAATACAAAATGAATACGAGAATTGAATTATAAAAAAACGGCAAATTGGCCTTTACACACAAGTAACAGTTTAATATATACAGGGTGGTCCAATAATAGAGGACGTCAGCTCTAGCTCGGGAACCGTTAATAACAGAATTTAAGGAAAAAAATATTTGTAGACAAATCGGCCAAGAGAAATCGCTGTAAATTATTTCCAGGTTCGAAAGTTTTCCGCTAGGGGGCGTGACAGTAACACAAAGTTGTAAATGGCAATTTTCTCTTAAATTTCCCTAATTGAGGTATGTTAAAAATATTAGCATTGTATTCTTTAACCAGTTTAAACCACTTTTTGCTTCAGACCATTTGTGTCTATTTTCAAAAATAAAGTGGAGGGGGAAGGTCAACCTATACCTCTGTTTTGGATGAACCGATTTTATTCAACTTGGTGTCGTGTGTGTGTGTGTGCTTTTTTTGCTCTACTCGTGGAGCCATAAACTGTACCATAATGACTTTGTTAGTGGTCACCACATTGTGTTGTTTTTGCCGATTTTCTCAAAAAAATGAAATGGTACGCTATAAGTTTTATATCACAATTTATTTGGTAGTTATGAAGGGCATTGAATAGTGAAATAAAAAATCCAGTTCCGCATTTAAATTAAGAAAGTTGATGATGATCTCTCGAATCCGAAACGTCGGATTGGAAAAGTAACTTTGCCGTTTTGTAGACGAGAAAAAGTGATAATGGCAAAGTGGAAATTATTTTCATCTCTCATTTGAATTAATCCTAAGATTTTAGGAAAACCAAAAAATTGGAAAAAACAAGGTTGCAATAGAAACTTTAGTAAACTTGCATAGCTGTACAGAACAAAACTCAAAAAAGGAACAAAACAAAAAACTACAACTCAGTCTCATAATCATATAAGCTTCTCAATAAAACAGCTAAAGCTAGGATGAGGCAGGGCAGGACTCGGTTTGGGCAAAAAGATTAAACCGAGTTCTACCTTGTTTCAGCGAAACAACAAAAAAAGCGACGAAATGAACTTGCAACTAACAATAACCTAACGACAAATATATTTAAAATTACTTTCGCAAATGCTCAAAATACCGGCCGTTATTGTCAATACAAAGTTGCAATCTTTTCTGTTTCGATTGGACTGCAGCCTCCAAAACACAGATATTTCAATATTTGAAATTAAAAATGTTTGACCTTCCACCACCACTTTATTTTTGAAAATAGACAAAAATGGTCTCAAGAAAAAAGTGCGTAATTGTTTGAAGAATACAATATTTTGGACATACTTCAATTAGGGAAACTTAAGAGAAAATTGGCGTTTATACTTTTGTGTTGCAGTTACGTCCCCTAGCGGCCAACTTTCGAACGGAATAATTTACAGCGATTTCTCTTGGTCGATTTACCTATAAATATTTGTTTCCCTAAGTTCTATCATTAACGGTTCCCGAGGTATAGTCCTGTGTTATTGGACCACCCTGTACATATATTTATTTGGCAATAACTTTATATATATGATATAAATTCTAATAATGCGACTTTTATTAGAAGGTAAGTTCTGGGTACTTGGGTACAAAAATAGGTAAAACCCTTTCAAGAGAACTTTTTTCGTAATGAAATTTTCCGTTTTTTAGGAGAAATGACACATTAATATTTATATAATGTATATAAAGTTATTATCAAATAACTATATTTATACATAAACTGCTGTATATGTGAAGTAGAATCCGTTACGAGAAAGTTTCGGGTAAAAGCCAAATTACCGATTTTTATAAATATCTAGAGAGGGCGCTTTCCACTTAAGCAAAATTTCACATGTAATGGACCCAATATAGCTAATATTTCATTAGGGACGTCCAAAATCTTAACCTGCTTTAATGTTTCGACCTCGAAAACATTAATGCTGACCTTTGCAATAAAACTTTGTATAAATAGAACTAAATAGTAAAAAATAATATTTTATTCAATCTTAATAATTTGATTTTATTAAGTCGGAGTCGAGGTCGGTGTCAAACTAAAAAGACAGTAACTAGACATTAAACTCGTGATATTAGACACTCAATACATAGTCTTTTTGTGACTAAGTAATTAAAAATCAATTTAACTTCATAGAGTTAAAATTTCAAAATGGAGTGAATAACACATTATTTTTTACTTTTAAAAGTCGATTTTATTTTTTTATAATTTTTTTTTTAATGATGAATATATTTTTAGGTATAATGATTACGTGTAGTTAACCTCCTGTACACACTTTACTAACCTTTAATTGGCATAATTTCCTCAAAGTTAGTTAATTAATAATAAAGGGTTAGTTAAGTTTGTTGGCGGTATATTT